>PVJC01007868.1:0-14354 GCA_004026665.1 Murina feae
TGACAATTTTTGGGGGTTAAGGGTGTTGGGGATGCGTGAAGAGACTGGACAATAATTGTACACCTATGGATGAGGACAATGGGGGGGGGCAAGGTCAGAGGTTGGGGTGGGAATTGGGAGGAGGGGAGCTATGGGGGAAAAAAGAGGAACAACTGTAATAATCTGAACAATAAAAATAAATTTAAAAAAAAATAAAAAAATAAAAATAAAAAATAAAAATAAAAATAAAAAAATAAGCAGATAGCCATACATCATCAAATATCTGAGAAAAGCTTCAATATTAAAGACAAGTGAAAAGTGGAGGAAAAATTCTACACAGTAAGAGGGAGGCAAACCTAAACCTATACTCAATACCCTGAGGAAAAAAGATACTGTAACCTTGAAACAAGAACATGTGCTTATTAAAAAAGATAAAGTAGGCATGCTCTCCCTTCTGGCCCCCACCTCCATTCCCATCTTCCTCCACAGGTGTGCATCTCCTAAACTCCAGGGGCAAACCCCATAAGACTTGCAACCTGGAGAGCAGAGCAGTGGCAGCTTGTCCCTGGCTAACTCCCTGAATCTGTCCAAGGCCCCCATTTCTCTGACTTTCCATTAAGCCAATGGTTCTCAAACTGGGTCATGACCCCCTTTGGGGGTCAAACGACACTTTCACAGGGGTCGCCTAAATACATCCTGCGTATTAGGTATGTACATTACACTTCATAATAGCAATATTATAGTTATGAAGTAGCAACGAAAATAATTTTATGGTTGGGGGTCACCACAACATGAGGAACTGTACTAAAGGGTCGCAGCATTGGGAAGGTCGAGAACCAACCACTGCAGCAGCCTTGCCTAGCCTCATTTCTTTCCTATAACATTTCTAGAGAGCTGAGGCAGGCCCATTTAGGCTCTCTGTACTGCTGCTTCTTCTGTCCTAAGCTCTTCCTTGTTTCACGGTCCCCAGCTTTAATAAGTGTACTCTCAAAAATAAAAATAAATAAAAATAAAAAATAAGCCCTGGCTGTGTGGTGGCTCAATTGGTTGGAGTGTTATCTCACACACCAAAAGGTTTCGGGTTCCATGCTTGGTCAAGGCACACAGGAGGTAAAAGGAGGTGAAACCACGGCAACAACAAAAGTAAAAGAATTTTTCTAAAGGGTTAAGTAAAGAGACAAATAGGAAATGGAAGAGAATATTAAAATTTGTCTAGGAGTTCCACTGTTGAAACTTCCAGTTCCAGAAGAAAACAGAAAATTAAGAGAAAGAAATAAAGCAGCACTGAGGACCAGCACAATGAATGAAAACAGATCCATACGAACATACATCATCATGACATTTCAAAGCATAAAGGACAAAGAAAAGAATCTAAAAAATTGGGAGAGGAACAATTACACATGAAAAACAGTATTAGAATGTTATCAGACTTCTCAAGAGCAAAACTGGAAGCTAGAAGAAAATGGAGAGCAATACATTCAAAATTTTGAAAGAAACTTTTATCTAGAATTCTATATCAGCAATAATTAAGTGTGAGGGGATAATAAAGACATTTTAAAATATGTCTGGTATCAAAAATTTACCTCCCATAGCCTTCAGCTACTAGAGGAAGTACTCCATTAAAATGCGTGTAAAATAATCAAGCAAAAGAGGACACGTGTCTAAGAAACAGGTGATCCAACACAACAGAAAGGCAAAGGGACTCCTCAAAATGATAGAGAGGGGAGATCTCAGAATGGCAGATGTACACAGCCCAGTTCAGATTACCAAAGTTTAGAAGGCTCTGAGGGAGAAGTCTCCAAGAAAATAAAATTGACAAACTGATGCATTTGAAAATGGTGTTGAGATGAGATTCAGGAACTTTAGGAATTAATTAGCATTAGTACACAAAAAAATAACAACAATCACTAACTCTAGAAAAACAAACAAGCTGTACAAGAAAGGAAAAATAATAATACTATAGCTATGAATAGCACAATATGTAGTCATAAAAATGAAAACAATATTCCTCTAACCACAATAAAGATAAAACTATAATGAGGAATGAGAAATGTGCCCATGTGTAATTTGGAGTGACAATGTGCTAAATTTCACTTTCTATAATGGAAAGTCAAAAGAAAATGGTTAAAACTGAAAAACATTAAGTAGCAGTAAGAGCATTTTATCTAGAAATCTAAAGGCAAATACCAAAAGAAACTGATAAAAGAAATGAAAGCAACTGCCACAAGGCAGGGGAAAAAGGAAAGTGAGGTAGAGGCAGAGACAAGAAACTTTTCCACAACAAGCTTTACTGAACACTGATTTTTTAAGCAAAGTATGTATAACTTCGATAATACTTGTAATTTTTTAAAAATATATATTTTATTGATTTTTTACAGAGAGGAAGGGAGAGGGATAGAGAGCCAGAAACATCAATGAGAGAGAAACATTGATCAGCTGCCTCCTGCACACTCCCCACTGGGGATGTGCCCACAACCAAGGCACATGCCCTTGACTGGAATCAAACCCAGGACCCTTGAGTCTGCAGGCCGACGCTCTATTCATTGAGCCAAACCAGTTAGGGCTAAGTGATTTTAAAAGAAGGAAAATTAATGTTGAAAATCCTATCTAACCATGACAAAGATGGTGGTGCCCATAGCAGTGGGGCAGGATGCTGACAGCGTCACCCTGGCAACGTGAGCCCAGCAGGCATTGCCGCAGGCAGCACCCAGAAGGGCCTGCTCCTGGGTCACTGTGGCGCCCGTGCGCAGCTCCACCACAGGGCCTGCTTCCCGGTCGCCCGCCGGGGCAATGGGGGAGGAGGCAAGCGTGGCCAGGAGGCAACACCCAGCCCTGGCCACAGCTCAAGGGAGAGAACAACATGCAGTGAGGCCAGGAGCCTGAGAGATCAACACAGAGGTGTGCCTGCTCCAAGCCTCCACTGTGTGGCTGGGGGCGGCCCCCCAGCAGACAGACACACACACACAGGATGACTGCTCCGAGCCTCAATGCGGCTCGGACACACATACACTCACACACACATGGGGTGCCTGCTCCCACCAGTGCAGCTGGGGACAGCTCCCTAGCGGGGACGGACGGACACACACACACACACACACACACACACACACACACACACGGTGCCTGCCAGACTGGGGCTATCAGTAGGACATCCACTGAGGGATCCCGGACTTGTGAGAGGGGGCAGGCTGTGCTGAGGGACCCCCACCTTCCCCCTCGTGCACAAATTTCATGCACCTGGCCTCTAGTGACATTATATTAACACAGCTAGAGTCAGGGGGGAAATTCAACAAGAAGCAAAAGAAAGTGAACTAATTTATCCCCAAGTTCATTAAGCAAAGGAAATCCACTTTGTTCAAGAACATATTTTTAAGCACAGTGTGGCCCTGTCTGGCAAGGCTCAGTTGGTTGAGCATTGTCCCATTCATGGAAGAAAGAAAGAAAGGTTGTTGGTTCAGTTCCTGGTCAGGGCACATGCCCACATTGTTGGTTAGATCCCTAATAGGGGTACGTAGAGAAGGCAACCCACTGATGTTTCTTTCACATCAATGTTTCTCTCTTTCTTTCCCTCTCTCTCTCCTTTCTCCCTTCCTCTTTCTCTAAAATCAATAGAAACACACTTAAAAAAAAAAAAAAACACACCAAGAAGCCCAGTGTGCTAGAATAAATGTGGAATTTCACACATGTATTCAATTCTACGATATCCTACTAAAGCAGAAAGGAAATACTTCCTGAGAAGAGTTTTAAAAAATAAGTGATTCCACTATTTTTGGCTTCTATCATTGCTAAAAAATAATCCTATCTAATAAAAGACTAATATGCAAATTAGGCATCACTCGGAGACAAAGATGGCCTCCCCCATGGCCACCAGATGGTGGCACCCATAGCCACAAGATGGCCACACCCATAGCCATAGGATGGCGGCACCCAGTCCGCCTTAGCTCTGCCACTGAAGTGGTCAGGCCTGTTAGCCAGGCAAGTGGTGGGGGAGGCGGGTGGCCCAATGTGCGGAACAGGCAATCAAAGGGGGCTGGGAGACCCCTGCCCAGGCTAGAGGCCTTCGCCAGAGGCCTAAGGCATGGGCAAGGGCGGAACCAGTGATCGGAGGGGGCAGGGGCAGAGCTGGTGATCGGAGGGGTATGAGGGTGCCCTACCCAGGCATAAGGCCTGGGCCAGAGGCCTCAGGCCTGGGCAGGGGCAAGGCTGGAGATCGCAGGGGCCTGGGTTTTGCAGAGCCAGCAATCAGAGGGGCAGGGGTGGAGCCTGCGATCACAGGGATCTGGGCACCAGTGGAGCCGGCAAAGCAGAGGTCTGGGGGTCTCTTGCCCAGGCCTGCATCCTTGGCCAGAGGCTGCCAGTGGGGCAAGGGCAGAGCCAACGATGGCAGGGGGCAGAATCAGAGCTGGTGATCGCAGAGGCCTGGGCTCTGTGAAGCTGGCGATCGGAGGGGTTTGGGGGTCTTATGTCCAGGCCTGCAGCCTCAGGCAGAGGTTACAAGCCTGGGCAGGGGTGGAGCTGGGATTGGAGGGGCAGGGGTGGAGCCGGTGATCAGAGTAAACTACAGAGGAAACACCTTTTCTTACCGCTCATTGGCTAAGCTCTATATATGCCACTGGTAATATTCTTAGTAACTTGGGTAATAAGAATCCCTAAAGGCCATCTAGGATTTTTCCACCACACTCCTGGAGAAAAAAAGTGAAGGTCCACTGCTGGAGGGCTAAGGAATGTCATATCCTGCCCTAGCTTTGTTTGGCTCAGTGCATAATGCCTCAGCCTGCTGACTGCAGGGTCTGGGTTCAATTCTGACCAAGGGCATGTACCTAGGTTGCAGGCTCCTCCCTGGCCAGGGCCCAAGTCAGGGCATATGCAGGAAGCAACCAATCAAAGTGTTCCTCTCACTTTGATGTTTCTCTCTGTTTTTCCCTTTTCTTCCATATTCTCTAAAAATCAATGGGAACATATCCTCAGGTGAGGATAAAAAAGAAAGAAATGTCATATTCTATGAAAGACACATCTTGAAAATGCCTAAAGAAAGTTGTCATTTCTTCATGGTGAAGGGACTGGAGTCTGTTGATGAAAACACCTTGGTGGCTGCAGTGACTGGCAGTGGCTGCAGCAGCGGGGTGATGGGGCTGGTGGTTTCCCCTGATTAACCTGGTCACCTCCCACAAAGGGAGGCCAGACTTCAGCTTAGGCCTGCTCCCCCCCCAAGGGGATCAGGGAGCGGGCCTAAGCCATCAGTAGGACACCCCCTGAGGGCTCCCAATATGTGAGAGGGAGCAGGCTGGGCTGAGGAACCCCCCCCCACAGTGCACGAATTTCATGCACCGGGCCCCTAGAAATAATAATAATAATGAACAGTTGATCAAAGGAATTTTCACAACAAAAAGAAAAAAATGGGAGAATCATTTGACAACCATTTACAGTACATTGCACTACAATGCCTGACTATAGGAACGAAGTCAACATTAATAAAACAGTATAGAAATAGTGCTGCAATCCAATCACAGCTTAACATCCACATGTAGAAAAAAATACAGTCAATTTACAACTAAGAGAATACAGAATAAGTATTAGCACGCTTTTGTCTAAAAAAAAAATACGTGCATGCATATATATATATATATATATATATATATATATATATATATGCCAGCCAGACAATGACTGCTACTATGGAAGACAAAACTCAGAATGACCATGAGAAGCTGGGGGGGGGGGAAATCCCTTAAAAGCAGAGAAAAAAAGTGATCTAATTATGATTCCAACACAAATACAGAATGAAACCACATTAAACAAAAATTAGATTGTACATCATAGTATTTAGGAGTATGGAATAACACAATAAGTGGAGGACAGGGAATCAAAGGAGAAAAACAGAATAGAGAACACTGACTTTGGAGTCAAATACATTACTTAGTTTCAAGTTAGTCTGTCTGAGTTTCAATTACCTTATCTGTAAATTGAGGATAATATCTACACTGCAGGGTTGTTGTGAAGATTCTAGATAATCTGTATCAACACCTAGCATCATATCTAGCACAGACATCATATAAATGTTAGGTTTATTATATATAACATTAATAAAACAGAAACCTGGGTCTCAACAATATGCATATTACTATTGACTATAATTTTTAAGTCAATAGGGTTCTATTACTTAAAGAACAGCATATTATGTCCTAACTGGTTTGGCTCAGTGGATAGAGCGTCGGCCTGCGGACTGAAAGGTCCCAGGTTCGATTTCAGTCAAGGGCATGTCCCTGGGTTGTGGACACATCCCCAGTGGGGAGTGTGCAGGAGGCAGCTGATCCATGTTTCTCTCTCATCGATGTTTCTGGCTCTCTATCCCTCTCTCTTCCTCTCTGTAAAAAATCAATAAAATATATTTAAAAAAAAAAAAAAAAAAAAAAACAGCATATTATCTATAACCAGAGGCCTGGTGCACAAATTCATGCATGGGTCTGGCTGGTGATCGGGGCTGATCAGAGTCCGGCCGGCTAGGGGGAGGGGCTGTAGGAGATTGGCCGGCCACAGCGGGGGGAGGAGGGGGAGGGATTGTGGGAAGTTGGCTGGCTGCAGGAGGTTGGCTGTGGGAGTGTACTGACCACCAGGGGGCAGACACTCAACCAGTCGTGCAGTTGTTTGGTCTCTTAGGCTTTTATATATATAAACTAGGGGCCCGGTGCACAAAAATTTGTGCACTCGGGGAGTGGGGGTTCCTCAGCCCGGCCTGTGCCCTCTTGCAGTTTGGGACACCTCGGGGGGATGTCTACCTGCTTGGCATGCCTGGCCAGCCTGGGTGAGAGGCTGAGGGCCATTTTCAGACTGTCCACAGCCCCTTCAGCGTTCGTGCACTGGGGGGTGGGAGGGTTGGTGAGTGCAGGCCTGGATGTTTCCCACCAGAGGGCCCACGATCGCACACGCCTGGTGGGCCCCCACCGCTGAGGGGACACACCTGGCACAGAGCTGGGTAGCAAGCCAGGGGCGGACGCTGGTGCAGGATCCCTCAGTGGGGCCCTGCTGCTGAGCAAACACACCTGGGGTGGAGCTGGGCAGCGAACTGGCTTCGGATTCTCTGCACTGTGCAGCAGACGCTCCCGCACGCCCTGTGGAGGCCCCTGGGGGGCGGAAGAAGGTAGCGGACCCTGGATGGGTGCTCTTGCACGCCCCCAAGGAGGCCCCCGGGGCAGATCCAGGCAGCAGACCCAGGAAGGCTGCTCCTACACACCCTGCAGAGGCCCCCGCACTCCCGCATGCCCCGGGGAGGTCCCCAGGGGGTGGAGCCAGGCAGCGAACCCAGGATGGCTGCTCCTGCAAGCCCCATGAAGGACCCACTCTCCCACACGCCTGGTGGAGGCCCCCGGGGGGGTGGAGCCAGGCAGTGGCCCCGGGGCGGGTGCTCCTGGATGCCCCGAGGAGGCCCCAGGCTGGACCTCCCCCCCTCACTGAGCTGACACACCTGGCACAGCTATGCCAGCTGTGGAGGCTCCCAGTGCAGAGCCGCCCTGCCATCCTCCATCTTGGCTGGGTTAATTTGCATACAGCCGCTCTGATTGGCTGGTGGGCCTGGCCGTGAACAGAGGCTCAGCCAGCCTAGGCAGGCAGTTGCAACAGAAGCCTCTGGTTTGCTCTAGCTCCATGGCTGCTGGCCTCCATCTTGGCTGGGTTAATTTGCATACAGCTGCTCTGATTGGCTGGTGGTAACGGTAAATTTGCATGTTTCTCTTTTATTATATAAGAAAAGCATAATATGCTAATTAGACCAGATGTCCTTCTGAGTGACCTTCAAAAGGAAGCCAGAGCTGCAAGGGAAGCCTCGGTCCCAGGTGCCTGCCACAGCCGGAAGAAAGCCCAGGTCCTGGGTGCCAGCAGCCAGTGCCAGCAGCCGCGAGAAGGAAGGCCTACTTTTACACGAATTTCATGCATCGGGCCTCTAGTCAGATTATCAGATTATAAAAGCACATTTAAAAAAATTTTAATGTAATCCTATAATAAATCACATCAGTAAGTCCTTTACCAAGTGATATGAACAATAATCTTTACAATTTCAATGAGTATATCATATTTTCTGGAGTATAAGATGACTGATCATATAAGACAACCCCCAACTTTTGAGAAGATTTTCCTGGCTTAAAAAGTCGTCTTATACGCTGGAAAATACGGTACACACAAGATCCATATTTTCTAGAAAGAAATTCATGTAATATATAGTCCTTCCATTCCTCCCAAATACAACAATCTTTTATTGATTGATTTGTGAGAGAGAGGGGGAAGAGAGAGATGGAGATGGAGACAGAGACAGACTTTGACTTATTGTTCCACTTACTTATGCATTCACTGGTTCATTCTTGTATGTGTCCGGATCCAAACCGGAAATCAAACCCTGACATATTGGGAAGACACTCTAATCAACTAAGCTAAGGTCAGCACTCTTTTAGATAGAATTTCTTCTCTTAATCCTTTACTACTCTGCATTTTTCCCGTGGGCTTCAGGCTACTGACAAGGATGCCACCTCCCACCTGACTTCTGTCTGCTCTCAATCTCTTAACAGGAGGTTCCTTCCATCCCCCTTCTAACATAAATAAGGCTGGTTCCCTTGAGGATGCTGCTTCTCTGGCAGTTATTGTAAGTGACACACCACTTACCAAGGGATCTTTGATCATACTTGACAAAGATAGCAGAGAGCCACTAATTCCTAAACTACCCTCAAAAACATATGTAACTCTACAAATATCTAATTTATTCTTTTCCTTTCTCATGAAAAAAAAACGACCTGTCTTCCATTTAAAGCTAATTTCTCCATCTAAATTCCATTCCCTAGTTCCATCAGTTATCTTCTCTTCCATAGCTTCAACATTCCCCAATCTGTCACTTCCTTTAAAAAGCTTCCCTGAGATCTGAATTCCTCTTTAGGGTCTTGTCTCTCCTCCTTTCTCTAAAACACTGGTTCTCAATGGGGACAATTTTGTTCCTCAGGATCATTTGACAAAGTTTGGAAGTGTTATTGGCTGTTACCTCTACAAGGGTACTTGTTGGAATATAGCAAGTAGGTGTCTGGGATGCTGCTAAACATCCTACAATATACAACTAAGACCCCCAAAACAAAGAATTATCAGTGTGATTGTCAATACTACCAAAGTTAAGAGACCTAGATCTAAAAACTAAATTTTTAGAAAGAGTAGTGTATTGTCACTATCTCCACTTACTTTTTTTTTTATCACTTTCAAAGTTATCTAGCTTCAGGTCTCGTCCAGCCTTTAATATGGTCTGCACACCTCTATCGATATCCTTGATGAAGTAGACAATAACCACTCCTTCTTAAACTACCCTACTTAAAAGGCAATAATAAAGATGAAAACAAAATAAATAAAAATCTGTGACTCTTCACAGAAGATTTATTATTAACTGCCAAATATCAGGAACTAAGAGATATCTTTCAACAGGTGACTGTATAAACTAACTTCAGTACATCCAGACAGTGGAATACTTTATACTGATAAGAAGAAACTAGCTAGTGATATATACAATGTCATGGTTGAATGTCTTAAATGCATTATGCAAATTGAAAAAAAAAACTAGCCACAAAGAGAAGAGGGAGTGGGTAACTACAAAGGTGGTTCCATGGGAGATTTTAAAGATGATAAAACTGTTCTGTATGGTATTAGGGTAAGGAATACATAACTCTATACATTTGCCAAAATTCACATAACTATACATCATAAAGAATGAACTTTAACATATGCAAATTTTAAAAAAATCAACCAGTAGTTTGGGGAATTCCAAGATGGAATGCACACAATGTAAAAAGAAATGTATTATATTACAAGTATATAACGTATCTTCAAAAAAGTATGCAGGATATATTTTTAAAAACTCTTACAGCTTAACAAAAAGTCAAACAACCCAATTTTAAAATGGTACTATTTTTAGAACTTGAGTACACATTTCTCCAAAGACAATATACAAATAGCTGGTAAACACATGAAAAGATACCAAACATCACTAGTCATTAGAAAATAGCAAATCAAAACCATAGTGAGAGACCAAAAAAGAGAAAAAACAATTATTAGCGAGAGTGTGAAAAAATTGAAACTTTCATACATTGCTAATGGGAATGTAAAATGGTGCTGCTAGTGTGAAAAAGTTTGGCAGCTCCTCAAAGAATTAAACATGGAATTAAAATATAATCCAACAATTCTATTTTTTTTAAAAAATCTTTATTGTTCATATTATTACAGATGTTCCTCTTTTTCCCTCCCATAGCTCCCCTCCTCTCAGCTTCCACCCCACCCTCTGCTCATACCCCACTTACCTCCCCCCACTGTCCTCCTCCATAGGTGTATGATTTTTGTCCAGTCTCTTCCCACACCCTCAACACCCCTTCCCCAAGAATTGTCAGTCCACTCCCTTTCTATGCCCCTGATTCTATTCTATTCACCAGTTTATTCTGTTTATCAGATTTTTTTATTCACTTGATTTTTAGGTTCACTTATTGATAGATATTTGTTGTTCAAAATTTTTATCTTTACTTTTTCTTCTTCTTCTTCTCAAAGGATACCTTTCAGCATTTCATATAATACCGGTTTGGTGGTGGTGAACTCTTTTAGCTTTTTCTTGTCTGTGAAGCCCTTTATCTGACTTTCAATTTTGAATGATAGCTTTGCTGGGTAAAGTCATCTTGGTTGTAGGTTCTTGCTATTCATCAAAGTTTCTGTTGAGAAATCAGCTAACAGTCATATGGGTACCCCCTTGTAGGTAACTGACTGCTTTTCTCTTGCTGCTTTTAAGATTCTCTCCTTGTCTTTTGCCCTTGGCATTTTAATTATGATGTGTCTTGGTGTGGTCCTTCTTGGATTCCTTTTGCTTGGGATTCTCTGTGCTTCCCGGACTTGTAAGTCTATTTCTCTCACCAGGTAGGGGAAGTTTTCTGTCATTATTTCTTCAAACAGGTTTTCAATATCTTGCTCTCTCTCTCTTCTTCTGGCAGCCCTATAATTCTGATGTTGGTACACTTGAAGTTGTCCCAGAGACTCCTTACACTATCTTCATATTTTTGGATTCTTTTTTCTTTTCCAGTTGTGTGTTTTTTGCTTCTTCGTATTTCATATCTTTGACTTGATTCTTGTGATCCTCTAGTCTGCTGTTGGATCTCTGTATATTATTCTTTATTTCAGTCAGTGTATGCTTAATCTGTAGCTGGTCCTTTTTAAATTTATCAGCGGTCTCTAGAAAATTCTTGAAAAACATTATAACCGTGGTTTTGAACTCTATATCCAGTCATTGCTTTCCTCCATTTCGGTCATTTGTGATGTTTCTTTGTCTCCACATTTTGGCTGCTTCCCTGCGTTGATAGAGTGGCTTTCTGTGCTAGGTGTCCTATAGGGCCCAGTGGCTCAGCCTCCCCAATTACCTGAAGTGGACACTCTTGGTGCACTGCTTTTTGGCTTTGTGCACAGTCTTGTTGTAGCTAAGCCTTAATTGTTGTTGGTATCACTGAGAGGAATTGACCTCCAGGCCACTTGGCTGTGAGAATCAGCTGTGTCTATGGTGGGAGAACTTCTGTGCTGGAGACACCCTTATGGGGCCAGACTTGCTTCAGTGGGGCTTTGGTGCTCACTGAGTCTGCCCCATGAATGTGTCCCTTATGGATCTGAGGAGTTGTAGTCTGGGTGGTCCCACTCTGACCACTGGGTACACTGGCTCTTGGATCTCTAAGGAGATGCTATTTATCGTATGCCTGAGGCTTCCAAGCCTTTTATATGCAAAAGCCTCTGTGCGCAGCTTGGGTGGGGCGAGGTCTCGGGGAATCAACAGGGCGGAGCAAACAGCTATGGCTGATTCTCAGCCCTGCCCTAAAAGGCACCGGGTCTCAGTGACCCTCGGCACTGCCGAGAGAAAGCCACTCTGGAGATCCACCCGGTGCCAAACAGTCCAGCTTCTCCCGTATGAGTCTGGGTCCCAGAAACTCGCCTGGAACTGGAGTTCAGAGCCGTTGGGAGGTTGTGCCTCCCTCTGGTAAGAAAAAGACAACCACATCCTCAGCTGCCAGCCCTTTCCGCGAGCCCCCTTCGCGCGCCTCTCCACACCTCTGCACTTTACTTCCGCACCTCCTCTGAGTCTCAGTCTCTTTCTAGTTGTAGAATTTCCACTCAGCCAGCCTTCCTGTGGGTCTGGGTGGTGTCCATTTTTTCTTTTTGTTGTGGTTTTGAAATGGTTGTGCGAGCCAGCAATTCCCGGTGTTTACCTTTGCCACCATCTTGGTTTCTCTCCCCCAACAATTCTACTCTTAAGTATATACCCAATAGAAATGAAAACATCTCCACACACAGAAATTTGTACATGAATATTTATAGCAACACAATAGTAAGGCTTGTATACTGAAAAGTACAAAACATTGCTGAGAAATTAAATAATAGTAATATGTAATAAAGTAATAAATATATAATAAAATAATAAAGGAAATGGAGAGAGACATTTTATTCATGGATTGAAAGATTACAGATAGCAGTTCCCCCAAAACTGTTCTATAGGTTTAATACAATCCTAATAAAAATTCTGACAGGTATTTTTGTAGAAATTAGCAAGTTGATTTTAAAATTTACATAAAAAGTCAAAGGATTTAGAATAGCCAAAACAATTTGATAAAAAACACAGTTGAAGAAGTGACACTACTTGATTTCAAGAGTTACTAAAAAGGTACGGTAATCATGATATTGTAGTATCAGTAAAGAACACAGAGCCCAAAATAGAACAGAGTCCAAAAGTAAACTCACCCATGTATAGTCAACTAATTTTTGACAAAGGTGCAAAGACAATGCCGTGGAGAAAGGACAGCCTTTTCAAAGGAGATAGCCTTTTTAATAAACAGGACTAGAAGAACTGGATATCTGTATATTAAAAACAATGAACTTGGGGCCTGGCCAAATAGATCAGTTGGTTGGAGGATCGTGCCATATACCAAAAACATTGCAGGTTCAGGGCATGTACAGGAGGCAACTCATCAATATTTCTCTCACATCGATGTTTCTCTATCTCCCTTCCTCTCACTCCGAAAATCAATAGAAACATATCCTCAGATGAGGATTAAAAAACACACAAAAACAATGAACTTGGATCCATACCTTAAATCATACACACAAAAAAAATAACTCAAAATAGATCACAGACCTAAATGTAAAACTGAAAACTCTAAAACCTCCAAAAGAAAATATTTGCGAACTTAGTTTAAGCAAAGATTTCTTAGATATAACATCAAAAGCATAATCCATAAAAGAACAAATTGATAAATCAAATTTCATTAAAACTAAAAACGTCTGTTAATGAAAAGACAAGCTACAGATTGGGAAAAACTCTTTGAAAGGTGTGTATCTGATAAAAGATGTGCCTAAAATTAGTGAAGGATTCTCAACACTTAAGAAAATCCAGTTTTAAAAGAAGCAAATACTCAATGGACACTTGACTAAAAATGATATATGATAAAAACAATGCTTAATAATTAGTCATTAGGGAAATATAATTTAAAGCCATAATGAGATACCACTACTCTTCAGAATGGCTATAATAAAAAATAGTGATACTATTAAATGCTAAGATGCAGAGATACTGGGCAATGTATGCTCTGCTGGTGGGAATGTAAAAGTTTGGCAGTTTCTTACAATACTAAACTCCCATACTGGAGGTTGCGAGGCAACTACTTTTGGGAGCTTACGACCAAAGAAATAAAACATATTCACACAAAAACCTATACACAAATATTCATAGTAACTTTATTCATAATAGCCAATAATTGGCAATAACCAAATGCCCTTCAATGGGTGAAGGTTAAACAAACTGTTTAAACAAAGATCAAACAAATACTACTCAGTAATTAAAAGGAACAAACTTAATGTATGCAACAACTTGTAAGAATCACTAAGGAATTAGACTAAGTGATAAAATCCAACCTTAAAAGGTTAAATACTATATGACTCAATTTATATAACATTTTCTTAAAATATAATTATGGATATGGAGAACAGTTAGTGGTTTCCAGGAATTAAAGACTGGGGAGGGGAGGAAGGAGGGAAGTGGGTGTGACTATAAAGAGGTTAGTGAGATGGAACTTTGTGGTAATGAAATAGTTCTGTATCTTGACTGTGGTGATGGTTACACGAATCAACACGTGTGATAAACTTTATAGAACTACAAACACACACACACAAATAAGTGCATGTAAAATTGATGGCATCTGAATAAATTTGGTGGATTGTACCAATGTTATTTTCCTGGTCCTAATATTATACTACTAGGGCCCCGGTGCACAAAAATTTGTGCACTTGGCGGGGGTGGGAGGGAGGTCCCTCATCCCGGCCTGTGCCCTCTCACAGTTTGG
>PVJC01007868.1:14454-50206 GCA_004026665.1 Murina feae
GGGAGGGCAAGGGGGGAAGGGGGGGACGGGCACACACAATCACGGATCTACTTCTAGGCCGCAGGGCAGCCTGGGGGCCTGGACTGGCTCGCTCCCCCAGCCCCCGGCTGCCCTGCTGCCATCGCTGACTGGACCTGCTCCTCCCCCCACAGGTTGCTCCTCCCCTCCTGGCTCCCCCAAGGCAGAGGTCTTCCATCTGCCTTGTGGGACCCCAGTGCCGCACACCGCTTCTCCCAGGGCTGAGACCTCCGCCATCTTGGCTGAGCTAATTTGCATACGGCCGCTCTGACTGGCTGGTGGGTGTGGCTTACCCGTCCCGGAGAAATGGTTAATTTCAATATTACGCTTTTATTAGTTAAGATAGTTATACAAGATGAAACTAGAGAAAACAGAGTGAAGGATACCCAGAACCTATAGCAACCTATATATATATAGTAACTTTCTGTGAAACTATAATTATCTCAAAATAAAAAGTTTTAAATACGCAAGACCTGAACAGACACTTCACCAAAAAAGATATACATATAGCAAAAAAAGCACATAGAAAAATGCTCAGAAGCATTAGTCATTAGGGGAATCCTCTAATCTAATAAAAGAGTACTATACAAATTAGCCACCACGCAAGACACCTAAGCCATGCACACCAGCTAAGCCACACCCACCAGTCAATCACAGCGGCTGTATGCAAATTAACCCAGCCAAGATGGCAGCTGGCAGCCACAGAGCTAGAGCAAACAGGTAACTTCCGTTGTACCAGTGATGGAGTTGAAACTGCCTGCCTAGGCCAGCCGGGCCTCTGCTCAAGGCAACAGTGTTTCAATTATAGAAGCCACGGAGCTGAAGCAAACAGGAGGCTTCGTTGCCTGACTAGGCCTCCACTCAAGGCAACAAAGTTTCAAGTATAGAAGATAAATAACTCCCAGAAACCTGATTCCAGCCAGCCTCGCTGGGACAATGGGTCAATGGGAGCTGTGGGCAGCCTGAATACGGCCCTCAGCCCCTCACCCAGGCTGGCCAGGCACACCAGCAGGTGGACATCCCCCAAAGGGTCCCAGACTGCGAGAGGGCACAGGCCGGGCTTAGGGACCCCCCACCCAGTGCACAAATTTTTGTGCATGGGGCCCCTGGTAGGTAATAAAAGGCTAATATGCAAATCTACTAAACAGCAAAATGACCTGTCACTATGATGCGCACTGACCACCAGGGGAAGACGTTCAATGCAGGAGCTGCCCCCTGGTGGTCAGTGCACTCCCACAGGGGGAGCGCTGCTCAGCCAGAAGCCAGGCTCACAGCTGGCGAAGGCAGTGGCAGTGGTGAGAGCCTCTCCCACCTCCGCAGCAGTGCTAAGGATGTCTGACTTACCTAAGAGGGCAGTCAGACATCCCAGAGGACTCCTGGAGTGCAAGAGGGTACAGGCCAGGCTCAGGGACCACCCCTTTCCCCTGCCCTCCCCCCCCACAGTGCATTAATCTCATGCACCAGGCCTCTAGTATAAAATAAAACCATAAGTAAATACCACTACACACTGATTAGTATGCCTAAAATTAAAAGGACTAACCATACCAACTGGTGAGGATGTGGAAATGTTCATTCCACTGCTAGCAGAAATGTGGAATGATACATCCACCTAAGCAAAGTTCGGCAGTTTCTCGAAAGTTAAACTTATACCACTTTGTAAGCAGGCATTTTCCCGCCACTATGTGGTAGCGTTCGAAACACTTTCCTTTGTGCAGGGGTACATTACAAAACTTGCACATGTTCCGCGTTTCACTGTGTAGTTTATGAGCGGCACACACACGACAATGACGTAAAACATTTTTATTTTTGTCGATTCCAAGGTATGTTTCCTCATGTCCATTGACAGTCTCCCTGGTGGATCCGATTTTTACTCATTTCCCATAAAAAATGTGATACCTATCATACAAAGGTAAAGGAAATATGTCCGCACACAGACGAATGCATGAATATTCATAGCTGCTTTATTTGTAATAGGTCAAACCTGGAAACAATCTAAAAGTCCATCAAGAGGTGAACGGGTAAAATAGTTGTGTTATATGCATACAATGGAAATTACTCTCCAATAAAAATGAACCTACTGATATGCTCAGTAATGTGGATAAATGTCAAAATAACAATGCCAATGGAAGAAGCCAAACCAAATATATATACATATATATCTACACACACACACACACACACACACACACACACACACATATATATATTTCATGACTCCATTTATGTGTTTTTTATAGTGACTTCAATGGTTGTCTAGGTAAAAGGGAAAGGTGAGTGGGAGGGAATGATTACAAGGAAACTTTAGGGGTGATAAATATGTTCACTATCCTGAATGCAGTGAAATTTCACAGACATACATGTGTCAAAATTCATCAAACTGTACACTTTAAATAAGTACAGCTTATTATTGAAGGGGATCAAAATATACCACATCAAAACATGCCACTTTGGCATAAGGACTGAGCTGAAGGTAAATGAAAAACAGCAGACATAGGAAGAACTCTGCCTCTCCCCTTTGTGCCTAAAAATAGCAGGGCATAAATTTCTCTTTGTAAAGGGGACATAAATTTCCATTTATAAAGGTGTTCCCTCTCTAGTACCAGGAAAAGGAGAACTACTCTTATCTGCATAACAAATCTTACAACCCCTATTTATCATATTATTTCGCAAGCACCTTGCCACAATTTACACTCTCCAGAAGCCAAAACTCCTCTTTTATTTTGTCTAGTTTCTTCTCCACACTTGATCCTTCTGGTAAAATGATATATAAGCCTCTCAGACTTCTCATAGTACATGGCACATTTTACTAAATTGAATCATCTTCCCCTCTTTGTACCTTCAAATTTGTTTCTCTACCACAACTGACCAAAATTAGAAAAATAAAAATAATCCTAGCCTCCTTCCTTTCCTTCCTTACTCAACTGATATCAGGTCCTATTGATTTCGTTCTCCTAAATCTGCCTCAGCTTTACTCCCACCTTGTCATCTCTACTACTCTGCTCTTATCATTTATCAGGTACAACATTTGCCCTCACCTCCATTCCTGCCTTACTCAACTCATTATCCACAGTGTAGCAGAGAGATCTAAGACAAATCTGACATTCCTGTCCAGCTTGGAATCCTTTAGTGGCTCCTTGCTATTATCTTCAATCTAAAAGCCAAAAACTCACTACAGCATAATAGACTCTCCATCTCTAGCCACATCTGATAATTATAGCCTGATCTTCAACCTTTCCAAATTAAAGGACTGTGTTCTCTAACTTGTGTCTTCAGGTGTGGTCATCAATGGGCCTGAAATATACTTCCAATGGGCCTGAAATGTACTTCCTACCTTATCTACCTAGGAAACACAATATACTGGATTTAGCTCAATTGTAATGTCTTCTCTGACCTCTCAAAGTTAAGCTGTCATTTATGCTCTCAGAGGGCCTTCGCCATACCTGTATTATTTACATGTCCACTCCAATAAAGTGACACAGTAAGTTTTATTAAAAGATTGAATAGTTTAGCCCTGGCAGGTTTGGCCCGGTGGACAGAGCGTAGGCCTGTGGACTGAAGGGTCCCAGGTTCGATTCCGGTCAAGGGCATGTACCTTGGTTGTGGGCACATCCCCAGTAGGGGGTGTGCAGGAGGCAGCTGATCGATGTTTCTCTCTCATCGATTTTCTAACTCTCTATATCTCTCTCCCTCCCTCTCTGTAAAAAATCAATAAAATATATATATTTTTTAAAAAGATTGAATATATTCACTCAGCTAATGGTCCCTTCCCTTTTAAGATCTTATACAATGTTCTTATTTAGTTTCTACTTTCTCTTCCCAGATCATATCCTTCTATTTTATCTTTCAGAGTAGCCTTAAAGAGAGTAACATAACACACTTTTTTAAAAAATTAAAAATAGTTTATTATCTCTATTTTGAAAAATGAGGCTTGGCTTAATTAGATGACTCTTTATGCTTCTGTATATTTGCTTGGCTATCTGATTCCACTTGAACCACAAGGAACACAGAAATCTACTAGCCATACTTCATTCTCTGCACTTACATAAGCTCCCATGTCCACCCCCAAGAACTTTGACAACATAAGAGAAAAAGCCAATATCAGAAAAAGTAATTGCATAGTAAGAGCCAAAGCCAGAAAAAGTAATTGCATAGTAAAAATCGTGTTTATATTTTAAAGTTCCTCAATTGCTAGCATACTATGAATAGTAAGTGCAGAGGATTATTTTGGTTGATTCCAACCCCCACCTCAACATCTATTTTCTCCTCCCTCCCAACAGATTTTCTTCCATATATCTCCTCCAGTTCTATGCAGCCATGTGCTTCAGGAGAAGCCAACCACATCCTCCAGCCAAGGGATGGGCCTGACTGGCTAAGAATAATTCCATCAGTCTTTACCAGAGACTAATTTAGGAAAAGGAAAGTAACCCAATTTTGGTCAATGAATGAGGTTAAGTTTGCTGTAGGTTTCTGGAAAAGTCCTTCCTCACTTTTAAAGAACAGAGCTATGTAAAAAAAAAAAAAAAAAAAAAAAAAAAAAAAAAAAAAAAAAAAAAAAAAAAAAAAAAAAAAAAAAAAAAAAAAAAAAAAAGCTATGTGAAGTCAATGTATCTCTTTCCCTTCCCCAACCAAACGAAACTAATTGCAAATGTTTAAACTAGAAAATTTAAAGAATTACTATTCCTTTCAGATAGTGATCAGATGATAAAAGTCAACAAGAGTTTCAAAACAGGGATCAGTCAATATTTACTAGGTAACATAAATAACAAAAGAGCCTTCTTGTCTTTGCTCTGAAAAAGAGAGTTCTGGAAAAGCTCAGAAACAACTGGGTATATGTAATAAAGAAATAGGTATTAGACAAGGAGAAGCCCAACAGACAGTGCTGATCTTAGGAGATAAAAATAAGTGACAGATGGCAAATTGATCAAAATATCAAGGGGAAAAATGTGTGTCAATGTTAGTAGCTATAGAAGGTAGAAAAGTTTTACTTGGGTTCTAAATTCAATCAAAGAAATAAGTAGTCCTAACCAGTTTGGCTCTGTGGATAGAGTGTCTGGATAGAGAGCATCGGCCTGGGGACTGAGAGGTCCCAGGTTCAATTTCAGTCAAGGGCATGTACCTTGGTTGCGGACACATCCCCAGTGGGAGGTGTGCGAGGGGGAGGTGGGGGGCAGCTTATCAATGTTTCTCTCTCATCGATGTTTCTCTCTCTATCCCTCTCCCTTCCTCTCTGTAAAAAATCAATAAAATATATTTTTTTAAAAAAAGAAATAAGTAGTACTCATACACCTTCTGGAACATGTGAAAGCAAATGTTTAAAAAAAAAAAAAAGAAAAAAAACCTGCCCTAACTAGTAATTTAGCATTTTTAAAATTCTGAACTTTCCCCTCATTTAGGTTCAGGGCAGCTTTAATGACAAATCTAAAAATGTTTTAAAATTTAAATATGAAGTGCAAAATAGACTGTGAAGGTCACAAATCAAACTGTAACCAGCACAACATGGGAGCAAGTTGCCAAAGAGAAAAGTCAAATCCTCAGCATTTAAACTACAGGCCTCTTGACCTCTAGGTCCACAAGGAAGCAAAGAGAAAAAGCCCAAAAGAGCCAAAGTTGGGCCTAGCACAGTTAGCTGTGCAGACACTCTACTGGCTTGGCTGTATCAAAATTTTTAATTTTTTTTTTTTAATTTACTCATTTTAGAGAGAATGGGGAGAGGGGGGAGAGAAAGAGAAACATATAAGTCCTGACCAGGGATGGAACAGGGAATCTTGGCTTACTGGGGCAATGCTCTAACCAACTGAGCTACCTGGCCAGAGCTCCTCACTACTACCATTTTAGAATCCCTTGAGCAGACAAGGAGTAAGAGGCTTCCCTCAAGCAGCCACTTTGAGTCAAAAGCAGAAAAATCTAATCACAGTAATACATGTGTGAATTGTAAATCCTGGCTCAGATATGTTTGATTGCATGTGTTTGCCATGAATATTGGCTTCATCAAAAGAAAAATTGAATATTTATGTACTAAACTCTTTCTGGGAGTAGTGGTGAAGCAAGTTGCATAGTAGTAAGAACCCAAGTCAAAAAACCAAGATTCAAATACCAATTCTTCTACTTTCCAGATGGTCAATTCTACCTCAGGTATAAAATGGAAATACCAACCTCTTCCAGTTATCTTTAGGCTTGGAGATAATGTATATAAATATATCCTGCACATAATAAGTACTCAATAACACTGAATCAAATATTTACGTAACAGAACACAAACAAAAAAGAAACAGTTACAGAAATGATCAAAATTATAGGCTGTGGGGAAAAATAAACCTCTAAGATTTTCAAGCATAAATTAAGCAATTTACTGGAGAAGACGAAAAAGCTAGGAGCCAGAGGTCCTGGGTTTCTGTTTTGCAACTAACTAGGTTAAATGACCTTGGGCAAGTCAATTTGAACCTTAATTACTTCTCATTAAATGAAAGGACTGACTTAGCCTGAAACTTTTTTAGCAATGTTACACAACCAGCAATAGTCATGAATCTAGAACCCAAATCTAGAGCTCAATACTACTTCAAAATGATGTTTATAAACAGCCTCACAAAAAAGGAAAGACTATGAAATAGCATGTGGATGGCAGAGGCAGTTCAGACAAATGGGTGGAGGAAAAAGGACTAAAAAGAGATGAATAAAATTAAAGATGATGAACCTGACATTAATGTAGAGAGTGAAGGATATAAAACAGGCGGAGCACAATGAGGAAAACCAATGAAGAAGCAGGTTACAGATGCAAAGAAGCAGAAATGGAAGATAACCTTAGCTGTGACTTTAAAAACTGAATTTGAGGGAATATAATATGAAGAGAAAATTACAGAAACCCAAACAAGAGATGACCAAAACTTGACTCTGGCATAGAGCAGAGACAAAAGGAAGGATACAACTCATTTTCAGGAAGTGGCAAAATTTAGCAACCAATTAACCCACCAAAAAACAATAACTTAATTCAATAAAAAATAATTTTTAAAAAATGTATTAAAGAACAGACATAGGAAATATGACTTGAATAACAAGAATATCCCAATGAACAGTTTTAATATAATCAGAACTATGCAACCATCTCCTAGAGTTCTGTTTTTCAAACTGAAGGTAGTGATCTATTAGTGAGCCATGAACAATCCTATATAATAAAAAGCTAATATGCAAATCCACCGAACGGTGGAATGACTGGTCACTATGACACGCACTGACCACCATTCAATTATGAAGGCAGACACTCAACGCAGGAGCTGCCCCCTGATGGTCAGTGCACTCCCACAAGGGGAGCACCACTCAGCCAGAAGCCAGGCTCATGGCTGGCAAGCACAGGGGCGGTGGTGGGAATCTCTCCTGCCTCCACAGCAGCACTAAGGATACCTGACAGCTTAGCCCCACTCCCCGGGGAACGGGCCTAAGCCATCAGTTGGACATCCTCTGAGGGCTCCCAGACTGCAAGAGGACACGGGTTGGGATGAGGGCAGCCCCCATTAAGTGCACAAATTTCGTGCACCGGGCCTCTAGGTTTTTTAAAATATATATTTTGATTTTTTACAGAGAGAAAGGGAGAGGGATTGAGAGTTAGAAATATTGATGAGAGAGAAACATTGATTAGCTGCCTCCTGCATATCCCCTACTGGATGCAACCTAGGTACATGCCCCTGACCAGAATCGAACCCAGGACCCTTCAGTCCACAGGCCAACACTCTATCCACTGAGCCAAACCAGTTAGGGCTCTTTTTAATTTTCAAAAAATATAACAATTTTAAACTGTTCAATTACAAAATAAGTAAATTTTTCTAACCCATATAGTCATTTCTTAGAAAGTATTTTAAAAATTAAAAAATACCTATTCAAAGTATATAAAAATCAGTCTACTTCATATTTGTATACACCAAGTCACTTCACCATCCCACTGCTAATATTACCCAATCAAAAAGAGAAATGAGTATTGTAAATCAGACATACCACAACTAATTTTTATGTTTGTTAAATCAATTTTTAAAAATTACATATAATAGCAAATCCTATTAACTTCACAATGCTATTTTTTTAAGTATATATTTTATTGATTTCAGAGAGGAAAGGGGAGAGGGAGGGAGGGAGGGAGGGAGGGAGGGAGGGGGAGAGAGAGAGAGAGAGAAACACCAATGATGAGAGAGAATCATTGACTGGCTGCCTCCTGCATGTTCCACATTGGGGATCGAGCCCGCAACCCGGGCATGTGACCTTGACTGGAATCGAACCTGGGACCCTTTAATCCATAGGCCGATGCTCTATCCAGTGAGCCAAACCAGCCAGGGCCACAATGCTATTTTTTAAAGTGAACATTTTTCCTACCCTAATCTGCACTTTGAAGAACTTGAAGAGTTTTTTTTAATTTTTTATTATGGAAATTTTAAAACATACACAAAAGTACAGAGATTATAATGAGCTCCCATATACCATGATCCAGCTTCAGCAAATTTTGAATGTCATTTTTTCCCCTGAATGTCATTTTTATTTAACAACTTTTTTCTTTTAAAGTAATACTAAAAAAATATTTACATTTAAGTATAACTCACAAACTGTCCATTACAGTGTTCTAATGATTAACTTGATGGGGAAAAATGCTTTTAGAAATATTTTTATATATAATTCAAATCAACATTACTGAAAAAAATTTATGATTTCAAAGCTCACACAATCCTACCTATTTTCTAATTAAAAAACAAAGATGCAGAAAATGTAACACAAAATTAAGAATATAGAAATTCTTTTTGATATTAATCCTCAACCATGGATACCGTTTCCAACGATTTTTAGAGAAAGTAGAAGGGAGGGAGGGAGGGAGGGAGGGAGGGAGGTGAGAGAGGAAGAAGAGAAAGAGAAACACTGATGTGAGAGAGACACATCGATTGGTTGCCTCTCCCACATGCCCTGACCAGGGCTCAAATCGGATGGAACCTACAACCCAGATATGTGCCCTTGACCACGAATTAAACCCTAGACTCTTCGATCTGCGGGCCCACATTCTAACTACTGAGATTACCAGCCAGGGTTAGAAATTTATTTTAAGACAAATCAAAACATATTTCATTTTTTTTATGATAACATATTTAAAACATTAAAACTCTGCTTCTGGCCCTGACCGGTTTGGCTCAGTGGATAGAGTGTCGGCCTGCGGACTGAAAAGTCCCAGGTTCAATTCCGGTCAAGGGCATGTACCTTGGTTGTGGGCACATTGTGCGGGAGGCAGCTGATCGATGTTTCTCTCTCATTGATGTTTCTAGCTCTCTGTCCCTCTCCCTTCCTATCTATAAAAAAATCAATAAAATATATTTTTTTAAAAAACACAAAAACCTCTCCCCTCTTTCTGTAACATAAAACATACTGAAACCGTATATTTTGTCAGAAAATGAAGCTTTCAAGTTACTTCTCTAGTGTAGTTGGGGTTTTCAGGCTGTCATAGACATGTAGTTCCCTTATACCAAGCATGTCAAACTCATGGCCCACAGGCCACATGTGACCTAGCCAATATAATGGTATGTAAAAAACATTTTAATAAAAATGTCATAACTTATTTTTACAACATCCTGTTATACATAATTATTAATAACGAACTACAATGTTCGCTAATGACTGGTTATTATAATCGTGTTGCATTCACTTCCCTTACACACCTTACGCACAGATGTACCATTTCTCTCCACTAATACTAACAGCAAATATTTTAGCAGCCGACTGACTTGTTTGGTGTGCGCAACAGGAAATATTTATCTTTCAGAGAACCAGAAAAATAGGTTTCTTTGTGTTACACTTATTTATTTATGCAGTTATTCAGTGTCTGGTAAATTAATGTTCAAGAAGAAATATTAGTTTTTATTAAAATGTTCTATTATTTTATGTTAACGCTTACTCATTTACTTCAGCCTTTTGTATTCAGCATGTCTTTATCAAAATAAACTTATGTTCCTATGAAAATTAAAGCTTTTGTTGTTTTGTGGCTCACATAAATTTAAACCTTGTTTATTTGGCCCGTGTTAGCCTTTGAGTTTAACATGCTTGCCTTACACACAAGAATACCAATATGTTAATTAGAACTGTCCCAACAATTAAATTGCAGCTATCAATTTAGACAATTCATAAACCATTCTACAAATCTTACAGGTCCAATTGTTCTTTTCTTCTAAAGTTTACCAAACAGGTGAGAGTCATGTAATGTATTTATATAAACACTAGAGGCTTGGTGCACAAAATTAATGCACGGGTAAGGTCCCTAGGCCTGGTTGGTGATCAGGGCCAATCCACCACTGGTCAGGGCCTACCTGCTGGGGGCAGCTCCTGCATTGAGTGTCTGCCCCCTGGTGGTCAGTGCACATCATAGCGATCGATCATTCCGCCATTTGGTCAATTTGCATATTAGGCTTTTATTATATAGGATTACCAAATATGCAGAAATATATGCATACACATATGTTTGAATTAAAATTATGGCTGTTAATAAAGTTTGCCCCTGCTTGTGACTGTCCTAAGCCTCCCTGAACAAATTCACTCCTCTTAAATTCCACTGTTACTTGAACCTCATATGGCATGCCTGAGCAAATTTGATGACTTGGATTTTGTTTTAGAAGCCAGGCTTACTGCCAAGTCTGCTGTGTCTACTCCCCTGACCCACCAGGACAGCTTTAGACAACACCTCTTTATTTATGTTACTGCTGTGAGCAAACTACCGCTTACTATCAAATGAGCTCCACTTACTCAGGTTTCCTCTTTCTCTTAAGAGTAATGCAATTGACTTCACTATATTATGGCTTCCTTAATCCCGCCTCTTATTTAAAATAAACACCACCTCCTAGCCAGTTTGGCTCAGTGGACAGAGCATGGCCTGTGGACTGAAGGGTCCCGGGTTCGATTCCGGTCAAGGGCATGTACCTCATTTGCAAGCTCCAGGGCGAGTTGCAGGAGGCAACCAATCAATGTTTCTCTCACATCAATATTTCTCTCTAAAAATTAATGGGAAAAAATATCCTCAAGTGAGGATTAAAAAAAAATAATAATAATGTTGAAAAACAAACAGATAAATAAGATAATTTAAAAAAATAAAATAAAATAAAGCACCATCATATTGAATGATCAACTCCTCAATACTAAGAAGAAAAATAAAGGACACATTCAACTCATTATATGTTCTTAAAAGATTACCATTTTACATAGCAGTATTTCATTGCTTTCTCTCAAGAAAAACAAATTCCCCATTTTCTTAACAAAAATGTCTTCTGATCACACTTCATTGAAAAAAATAAACATAAGCCCCAACTGGTTTGGCTCAGTGGATAGAGAGAGCATCATCCTTTGGACTGAAGGGTCCCGAGTTTGATTCCTGTTAAGTGTAAACACCTGGGTTGCAGGCTTGATCCCCAGGAGGGAGTATACAGGAGGCAACCAATGATTCTCTTTCATCATTGATATTTCTATCTCTCTCCCCCCCTTCCTCTCTGAAATCAATAAAAAATTTTTAAAAAAAATAAAAATTCTTCCAAATTCAATAGTGAAAGATTATCATTGACTCAATCACCTAATTACATATTCTCTCTGTATTCAAGTCTAAAGAAAAAGCTGACCTGTAGTATGAAAGTAAGGCTCAGCAGTAACCAAAACCTCCTGCACAGTACCTAACGCACTGTACAAACACCATTAATTTTCTATAAGAAACCATGCAAGCAACTTCTCTTTTTTCATACTGATTTAAATATCCAATTATTCTTAGTATGGTTTGCAAATCAACCGTCTTTACACCATACTGAGTCAGTAATAACTTCATTCAAGAAAGTAGAAAAACATAATTAAAAGTGAATGACCATCAGTTCTTATATTTACACTAAGATATGAGAAAGGAGGCAAAATTAAAGAAAATAACAGAATTAAGAGGTTAAAATTAAAATGTCTATGATACATATTCCAACTTATCTAAGTAAGATTTAAATGACTGGCTCTCCAATGTGTTTTCGTTTAGTATAGGGGAAAAAGTCTAGGAAAGAGGAGGAGGTTAAAAATAACTTATCACCAGTTTTTTGTATGTATGTTTTTTAAAGAAATGTTAACTACCACCACTAGACCAAGGACTGTGCCAAGAGCTTTAAATAGTACATTACCTCATTTAACACAAAATAAAGCAAAATTGTTAAGTAAAAAATATCAAAAACTGAAAAATGAGAAAATAAATTTATCTAACACAGATTATAAAGAACACATGAATTAGATTTCCAAGCACTAAATGAAGTAAAACACTGCAGATTAAAGATCAGACAATGATCTAGAATAACTCAACTTTGCATATGAAAAAGAT
Organism: Murina feae; assembly: GCA_004026665.1. Lineage (NCBI taxonomy): Eukaryota > Metazoa > Chordata > Mammalia > Chiroptera > Vespertilionidae > Murina > Murina feae. Next base: position 26,816 of record PVJC01007868.1, read on the forward strand.
GGATGTTAAAATGTTATATGACAAAAATATACATATCAAAAATATATACTGTATCTAAGATATTTCTCCCCCTTTAAAAAGTGGCAGTAGATAAGACACTACACACAATATACTCGAAAGTCAATATTTAATAACGAACAAACCCTGAGAAAACTCTGAATTTGAAAAGTAAAGATTTATACAACATCAAATTAACTTAGAGATTTACAATCAGTATACTAATAAAGAGCATCAGAAGATACCCTTTATAATGGCAAATAATGTTGATAAACTACATCAAACACTTGCCAATTTTAAATTCTCTATTATTGAGATACATCTTCATTGTGAAGCTAGGTATCTAGTAAAAGAAAGTTTAAACAAAATAGCTTGATTCACTATATATATATTTTTTTTCTTTATTGATTTCGGAGAGGAAGGGAGAGGGAGAGAGAGCTAGAAACATCAACGGTGAGAGAGAATCATTGATTGGCTGCCTCCTGCATGCCCCCTACTGGGGATCGAGCCTGCAACCCAGGCATGTGCCCTTAACTGGAATAGAACCCGGGACCCTTCAGTCTGTAGGCTGATGCTCTATCCACTGAGCCATACCCAATAGGGCAGCTTGGTTCATTTTTAACTGTAAAAAATCAAAGCTAGGCCCGGCAGGCGTAGTGCAGTGGATGAGTGTCGAACCATGAACCAGGAGGCCACGGTTTGATTCCTGGTCAGGGCATATGCCAGGCTTGTAGGCTCATTCCCCAGTGTGGGGCGTGAAAGAGGCACCTAATCAATGATTCTCTCTCATCATTGATGTTTCTAACTCTCTCTCCCTCTCCCTTCCTCTCTGAATAAAAAATTTCTCAAAAATTTTTTACAAAATATCAAAGCTAGCACTGTCCTCATAGTATAAAACAAATAAAAATCTAAAGACTCTAGGGTCGTAAATTTTCTTTAATGGATAAATCTCAAAACATCTCAGTAGGTAAAAATCTTAAAAAGTCGGTCACAAAAGTATCTGACATTATCAAGTATCAAACCATCTAATTTGTACTTTAATAAGTACATTCTGAGGATATTGCTTAGGACATTCATTAAATTCAGCCCTTATGACTTGTCTTCAGTCTCCAACCTCTACCCCCGTCTCCAAATATTTTTCAAAAATCTTCTAAACGGAAATTAGATGTGATACAAGTACTCTCAAATCTTTAGAGATGGAAAACCTTGTAGCCCAAAATTACCAAGATCTGCTGCCTTATGGATCTGACCAATGAAAGCCAAAGAACTGAAACAAGTCTCATCAACATCCTCTACCACACAAAAAAAGTGAGCACTGACTCAAAACTTAAGTATTTACTCATTAATTCAACCAATATTGTGTATCTACTGTGTTCAAAGCACTACAGTAGGCACTGATAATACAAGTACCAACAAGCTATAGACAATACCTGTGCCCTCATGGAACTTCCATTCTAATGAGGAAAAGAATCCAAAAATAAGTAAAAACACTGATATAACCCAATAGTGATCTGAATTCTACCAAGCAAGTTTATTCTCATGCAAATTATGAGAACACTAAGGGCCCGGTGCATGAAATTCGTGCACCGGGGGGGGGGGGGGGGGGGGGGGGGGGGGGGGGGGGGGGGGGGGGGGGGGGCTGGTGAGCGCACACGGCACCCAGCGGGGTGACCAGATACACACGGCGTGAAGCGCCAGACGGCTGATGAGCGCAAATGGCCGGGCAGCAGTGGACACAGCTGGGGTGAGGGGACTGGGCACCGCCATCTTGTGGAGATGAGTGCAGCCATCTTTGTCTTGGAGTGATGATTAATTTGCATATTACTCTTTTATTAGATAGGATGAATTTTACTGCATATTATGATCTTAAAACCATGTCAGTCAATCTGCTTAGTTTCTTCAAACTACACTTGTAATTATGCTTATTAAAATGAAAACTAATTTTGTGACTCATTAATTTTGAAACCTTAGCCCTGAATATATAATATATAATATACCCTTCTCAAGAGAATTTAAAAATTAGCTGCCAGGTATTCACAGCAGCACTATTCACCATCAATGGATGAATGTATAAACAAATTGGGGAATATATACAATAGAATGTTATTCAGCCATAGAAAGGAATGCAATACAACAAGGTTGAACCACAAAAACATTATAAGTGAAAGAAGCCAGACACAAAAAGTCACATATGTATGATTCCATTTATATGAAATATTCAAAAGAGGTAAATCCACACAGACACATCCCAGATTAGGAGAGGGTCCGGGAGAATGAGGAACAACTACTTAATGGGTTTAGGGTTTTCTTTTTGGGGTGATGATAATATTTTAGAACTAGGCTAGCAGGTGTGACTCAGTGGTTGAGCATCACCAGATCGTGGTTCAATCCCTGGTCAAGTGACATGCCTAGGTTGCCGGCTGGATCCCCAGTAGGGGTGTGCAGGAGGCAGCCACTGATGATTCTCTCTCATCATTGATGTTTCTATTTCTATTTCCCTCTCCCATCCTCTCTCTGAAATATACATGTGCGTGTGTATGTGTGTGTGTGTGTGTGTACTGGAGGTAGTAATTGCACAACACTGTGAATGATGAATTGCCACTGAAACTGAATCATTAACTTTAAAATGGTTTATGTCATGTGCATTTCGCCTTAATTAAAAAACTTTTAAAAAGTAGCTACTAAATTATTTTAAAGTGAATTTTTATCACAAATAAAATTGCTCAAATTTAACTTTAGAAATTTTAGTTATAAATCAAGTTTCAAACCTTAACTCCTTCTAAGACCCATATTAATATCAAAATGATCATGTGGGTTTTTTTGGCAAAAATAAGTAAATAAAAATCATTTTTTGGTCCTGGCCTGTGTGGCTCAGTTTTTTGGGCATCGTCCCATACACCAAAAGGCTGTCAGTTCAATTCCTGATCAGGGCACATGCCCAGGTTTCAGAATCCATCTCCAGTAGAGGACTTGCAGGAGGAGCTACCTCATCAATTTTTCCATTTCATTGATGTTTTCTCTCTCTTTCTTTCTTTCTCTCTCTCTCTCTCTCTCTCTCTCTCTCTCTCTCTCTCTCTCTCTCTCTCTTCCTCTCTACAATTCAATTTTTAAAAATCTTTTTAAAATAATTTCTTAAAAAGCTGTTTTGCCTGGTGGGTATGGCTCAGTAGTTGAGCGTCACCTATGAATGAGGAAGTCACGGTTCAATTCCGTCAGGGACATGCCCAGGTTGTAGACTCAATCCCCAGGGTGGGGTATGCAGGAGGCAGGCAATCAATGATTCTCATCACTGATGTTTCTCTCTCTCCCCCTCTCTCTTCCTCTCTGAAATCAATAAAATAAATTTTTCTAAAAAAGCTGTTTTGATGGGTTTTAAATGTAATTCAATATTTTGGATGTACATAAAATTCTTATTTACATAATGATACTCCTTTAATATTCATGTTTCATTAAAATTTATTTATTTATTTAATTGGGGGTGGTGCTGAGTAGAGAAGACTTTAGAAATAGACCCTGAGCTGATCAATCCTTTGTGACTCAGCTATATCCCAATACCCCAGCTGACTCTGGGCTGCCTTCCTTTTGTGCTGTTTAACCTAGACCCCAACCTGGTTAACATCTTTACGGATCACATATTTGGTTTATAAATATTTGGCATATAATGTGCTCTAATGAAGTTTGTGCCCATTAAGTTTGCTGACATCACCAACTGTTTACCTTCCTTTCAATGAAAATACTCAAAGTAAAAGTAGTTTTTATTTTGTCAAACCTCAATAATCCAAGTACAATTCAATGCCACCATCTCCAGAAATACAACTTTCTCCCTTTCTACCTCTATTATAACAGAACCACCATTCAGTCTGCCTGTGGTTCAGTAGCAGAGTTACTTGAGTATGTGCCCCAGAACCCCATTTCCCAAGCTCCTTGAGGGGCGTCAGTCCTTTCTGCACCTATCACAACACTACAAAGTATCTAACAGTACCTTTGACATAATAGGTGCTCAAGTGATGTCAGTGGAATTGAAATTAACTATTGTAAAGTATTATGTTGAAAAGACATCTAACATGTAAAGACTGAAAGGACTGGTAAAATAAAATAAAGCCCAGAGAATCCTTATGACTCACACTCAAATGTTTTTCAATGCAACTCTACAGAATACTGTTGAACATCAATATGAACAGGAGGTAATTCAACTAATACCTGTAAAGAATAAATAGGGATTAGTCTTAATCCATCACCCCTTTAAAGTTCGCCTTACATATGTAATAGGGAAAGTGAACTTAATGAACCACAGTATTTAAAACCAGGTCACAGGAGAGCTCTAAGTCCCCAGCCATCCTGTTCCTATTTCCTGATTGGTCTGACCTCCGTGTATTATTGTGCCCAGCTTTCCCAGTTCACGATCTCCTTTAAAACATCTTCTGAGGTGAACTTTTTCTTAAAATAAAATTGACTTCCAGAACTTTCAACAATTATGAACAAAGCACCCCACTTTCTTCTAATCATCCGAAACACTTCGCTCAGAAAAACAACAACAAAACACCTCGTTTTCAGAAAGTCCCGTTATAAGTTACACTTCGAAGTAAAAGTGGACCATAAACTTGCACAAGCGGAACTTAACACGAGAGCATTACACTCCCGGCAAAAGCAGACATCACCGACGTGTGCACAAATTTTAGAAGAGCTCCTAACGCTTCAAGAATGCGCATCTTTCAAATAAAGATTTTTAAAGACTCAGAATAGAGGAAAAGCCAAGTGCGCTTACACTTCACAGGGACCACATTTCCCCCGCACCACGGAGGCAAAACAGCGACCCCAGAAGCCACTTGGGCAGGGGCCCCGACGCCCGGCCTCCAACCCCCCAGGAGTCCGACCGGCCGCGGGCGTCCCGAAGTCGAGTTCCCCACCAGTTCGTTCGCTACGAGCCGAGCCCGCGCCACTTCCACATCGCTGCGACCCACACGCCTCCTCAGCGATTTAAATCCGCTCTTCACTCACCACACGCACGCAGACACGGTGTTACCAGACACCGGACGAGCAAAGGACCAGGGAGAGGGTGAGCTTGTGCGAGCGAGAAGAGGAACGGACGCTCCTCCGTCCCGCCCGGCCCGGCACCCACCTGCAGGCCGCGAGCCCGGAGGCGGCGGCGCCGGCGCCCCTTCCTCGCCAAAGACGAGTTTGAAGTCGAGCTCGTCGTGGGCGCCACAGTTTGCAGTAGTCATCGGCGTGGCCCAGGGTGCTGTGGCTCCTCAGGCGGCGATAGCAACGGGGGGCAGCTACAGCGGCAACAGCTCCTCAGCGCCGCTTCATGCCGGGTCGCGCCAGCCAGAAGGTAGCGGCTCCGCGACAAACTTTCCGGGCGGGGACTGCGACGCCGAGCGTTCCGTTCCGAACTTTAGAGCTGGCTCCGCGCCGAAATGCACCAGGAGCTGCCGCCACTGCCAGCCTAAGCCGCCACAGTCGCCGTAGTCGACATTCCCCGCCCTGCAACAGCCGCCGCCGCCGCCGGCGCGCTCCCGCGCCGAGCCGCGCGCCCGCGCCTGCCCCCGCCCCCTACAGCACACTGGTCTGACGGGGCCGCCCATAGGCCACTGGCGCCTCGGGCTAACCCGACGGCCCCGCCCTTTCACCCGCCTACTGCGTGACCTCGTCCGGAGAAGGAAGTCACGTGATTAGGGATCGCTGAACAGCCCCGCTGCTTCTTGGGAGTTGTAGTTTGGCCTCTATTCCCGTCCCAACTTCTAAGGCAGGCCCGCGCACCAGGTGTAAAGTCAACAGCCCTCTCTACTTGAATTGAGGAGCCCACCGGCCAATCGGAGGAAATCCCTTTTCTTATTGGGCGGAGCTCACGTCGAGGAAGGGGCACCAGAGCCCTGAGGCTACCGGCTCGGTGACGAGCTGCTGCAGTGTTACTCCGCTTGACTGGGTTTGGGAAAGGTACCTGGGCCCCGGAGGGTTACGTGGACGCCACTCAAACCTCACCCACCCCACGCCTCCCGGCGAGGGCTCCAGAAGGCGGGGACCAGACCGAGCTTGGGCGGGGCGAAGCCGGAGACCCGGGCCGGAGTCGGAGCTTCGCGTCGCTGTAGGCCCACCCCTACTGGGCGGGTCCCGCACGACCTAGGCTGCGCCTTTGTCTGCCCCAATGAGCCGGCCTGGCAGCTGCTCCCTCGAGCACCGTCTGCGGCGCAGTCGAGGCCTCGGCATAGCCTGATGGGCGAAGTCTGTCCCCTGCTGGGAGTTGGGAAGCCCTTGGTGAACTGGCGACACTCGTGGACTAGTGACCTCTGCGTCCCAGTGCACATGAAAACGGGAGGGATCGTGCTGTTAGGGGGCAAGTGACACTGTGTTCTCTTTCGGCCCCTCCCCAGCAAGCTAGGCTTCCCCTGAGACAATCCTAGACGCCTCCTCCTGGGGCCTGGGATGGAGGCAGTGCCCGGGGACGCTGAACCTGGCTTGTTTACTTACAGCGGCTCCGAGGCCCAGGATGGACGCGGAGCTGGGAGAGCGCAGAGGGCCAACTCCAGTAGCTCCAGGCCCACAGGGCGTAGCATCCGTACAAGCACGCATTGCAGAGGAACCCAATGGGGACGCAGAGATGAATTAATGTCCTTTCAGGGGTGGGGGAGAGGCCAGCAAATCTACAATCACTGTAGAGATTAGGGCTGCGCCAAGAGCTCGGAGGTCATAATTCCGCTGGCTACAAATTCTCCACAGGTCTAAGTATGAACTGGAGAGAGGGACAAGAGGTGAGGAAGATGGGAATAATTTCCAGTCTTGGAGACCAAAAGTAACTGAGGTGAGTCCTGACCAGAGTGACTCAGTGGTTAGAGCATCAGCCCGAAGGGTCTTGGGTTCGACTCCCAGTCAATGGCACGTCACATACTTGGGTTGCAGGTTCAATCCTGGCCCAGGTTGGGGCATGCGGGAGCCAACCAATTGATGTCTGTATCTCTCCCTACACCACCATCACCACCACCTCCCTCCCACTCTCTTTAGAAATCAAGGGGAAAAATATCCTTGGGTGAGGATTAACCAAAAATATGTAAGAAAAAAAAGTAACTGCAGTGAGAAGACTGAGTGTTACAGGACACTGCAGGGTCTCTGGACTTCATGCTGAAGGCAGTAGGGAGCCACAGAAGGGTTTTAGAGCAAGGAACTTCCATGTTCAGAATTCTGAATGAATCACTGGATTAAAAGTGGGAGAGGTTGGAGGCAGGAGAGAGTAACAGCAGTCAAGGAGAGGGAGCAAATGGCATTAAGTGGATGTAACATCCTCCTGATAAACTGTCCTGATTTCAAAGGATCTCCAACCCTCAGGAACTGAGTGTAAAACTTAAGAGGCCAAAAGCCACACTGACTTTTCAAAGCCTTCTGCCCCAGGCAGATAAGATAGCTGGCCTGCCAATTAGTACCACATGTAATATGACCCTGGTATAGTAAAGAACCCCAGAAGGTTGTCCAAGTTACCTCCCTCTCCCCATGAAACAATGCAATTTCAGGATGTGTCCCCTGCCCCCTCACACATACCTCCCAGGTTATCATCTGGATGGTGAAAATAGATCTTTATCTAGTCTCTCTGTCCTCCAGACCTGAAACAATGACGACTCAGCCAGCCAGGCCAGGGGAAAAGCAAGAGGGAGATTGAGCCTGTCAGCCCCACCCACAGGAAGGGACCACAGAAGGTGTAGATGGCTTGAAAAATTCACCTATCCATCAAATGCTGGGTGATGCAGCTGTGTTCTCAGCCACTGCACCTGGAGAAAATTTAGGAATCAGGTCTTGGGGAAGATTTCTGGTCTGGAAGAAACTGAGACCCCTGCCACACAGTGATGAGAGCTGGGGCAGGAGTAGGCAGAAACTTTAGGAAGAATGTCACTCCTGTAAGAAAGGCAGCGATGGCTGGGAGCTGCAGGCTCTGACAGGGCCCCACCACCACATACACACGCCAATACACGAAGCCTCTCCACCCCCTTTCCTCAGTTAGGGCCAGGACCTCCCGGATGAGCTCTTCCGCAGGCCAGCTCCAGAACTCTCTTAGATGGCAGGAAGCCATCTGACTCACCTCCAGCCTTCTGAGAGCCCTGTGAAACCAGCAATCGACGGTGCAGTAGACAGAACCATAGTCTGGGCTGTGAACACCAGCCAGGCCTGAGATTTAGGTAAAGCCATCTATTTCATCAGTTGCTGCAGGCCTGGCTCTGAGCCCCCTTTGTTCAAGGCTCTCCTGTGGCCTCTGAGCCATGAGATGATATAGCTTAGTCCAGTCTAGACCCTGTTGTTCCACATTAGAGGGAACAGAAGACTTGGAGGAAAGTCAGAGTTTGGAAAACTTTCTCCATCCCACACATCCCCTCCCCCAAAACTCTTGTTCGATACTTTTTTTTTTTTAATATATTTTTTCTTGATTTCAGAAAGGGAGAGGGAGAGATAGAAACATCAATGATGAGAATTATTGGTCAGCTGTCTCCTGCACACTGACTACTGGGGATTGAGCCTGCAACCCAGACATGTGACCTTGACCAGAATCAAACTTGGGACCCTTTAGTCCACAGGCTGATGCTCTGTCCACTGAGCCAAACCGGCCAGGGCTGGTACGTCTTCTGGGCCTGTTCGCCACCCCATGACAAGGCTGGCCATCAGTGACACGAGGATTGCCCTTGAGCAGCTCCAGTCTACAACTGAAGAAAGTTAGTTGCTGAAGTCAGCACATGGTGCTGAGGAGACAGGATCAGCACTTTGTCCTCAAATGCTGGGCTAAGGAGTTTGGACTTGGTCCAGAGGGCAGTGAAGAGCCATGGAAGAGTTCTGAGCAAGAGAGACACCTGGAAGGAACTAAGTGCAGGACTGCAGGGGTAAGAGGTTCCCCATTCATCTGCACAAAGTCCAGTCTTCTTGCTGTGTGTGGTCTTGGAAGACCTGCCACATTCTCTAGCCTTACTCATCCCTCCCTCTCATGTTCTTAGCAAAATCATTTGTCCCCAAAATGTGATGAGCTAGGAGGAAGTCCTCAATCAAGACGGCTGGAATGGATGGATAAGTATTAAGGCCACTAGCCCAGAGAGGGGTCTGAGTGTCTAAGCGGCCTTAGTGTAATGCAGGCTGGTGAGAACAGGGGCTGGAGCTTTCAGACCTAACTGGGCCCTCCACTCAGACCCAGTGACTGGGCACGTCACTCTGAGACCAGGTGGGCCTCCCTGAGGTATGCTAAAGTGAGACCATTTGTAGGCAAACATATTAACCAAGATCTCTGTCAGACATCCTTAGACATGGAACATGTACTAGCCCCTACCTACCTGCTCCCCTGGGAATGACCCTCTCCCCAGTACTTCTCCTGGGCCTTCAAAGTCCCCACGCTCCAGCCTCTATGTTAGTAGCTGACCTCTACCCCTGCCTCTCCTTCTCTATAGCCCAAAAATGAATCTGACCCCACCAGGGAGGGATTTCCCCAGGAAACCACAATGGTGGGCAGAGAGGCTGGAGGACAAAGCTCAACCCTACTGGGTAAGTGAATCTTCAGACTGAGTACCTGGCCCACAAGCATCCTCCCATAAGCTCTGACTGGCTCAGCAAGCCTAGGGGTTGGGGGGGAGGTCCACTGGGGCTTCACTGTCTGCCCTGTTCCAGTCAGGGTATAAGGAAAAGTGAATGGAGCATTTTTACAGAGACAGTTTTTGTGTAAGAAAAATCAGAAATTGTACCCAAAAGCTTGATGGCAGAGACCAGACTAAGCCTCAGTTGCTCTCCTGGGTGGTCTCTTTTCTGGGAGCACTGGTTTGGGCAGTTAGGGCAGGCTCATCATAGTGAACCCATTAGCCACATAGTGCCCTATCACAGGGGAGCCTATTCATCCTCAAGCAGGCAGAGAACAGCTGATTCCACTCTCAGAGGGCCCTTGGCCCCAGAGAGGACTACAAGTGACTTGCCCAACATTAGAAAGCCATGGACTCTGGAGGCACAGTGTGGTCGTGCAGTATCCTCATCTGTACACAGAAGAGCAATGTGGGCGCAGGGAGAGGCAGCTGCAGGACTGAGACGGGCTTCACCCGCCCAACCTTTGACTCAGGCGGGAAGGGTCAGGGGCTGCTGGCTGGCACAGGGAGCTGACCCTGGGGAGACAGACGGGAGGAGCATCTCCTTGGCCCAAAGGGGAGTCCCCTTCCCACAGAGCTTGGAAAGGGGGAGGAGAAGCAACGTGTTTACAGCTGAGGAAGCAGGAGTGGCACTGGGCAGGGACCTTTGGTCGGAATGCCCCGCCCAGTAAGCGTGGGTGGCCTCGCGAGGAGTTGAGCTGTGGTAGCCCTTTGTTTGCTTCTCACTGCCAGGAGGAAATTAAAGAGAATCTGCCACTTCCTTCCGGCCCAAACGGGATGGTGGGGGCGGAGGGCGGGGCGGTGGTGTGGGCGGGCAATCACAAGGGCCCAAAATTGTTGTCCTCAGCAGCCTCCAGGATCCTCTGCCCAGAGCAGGCACCCCATAGGTGTGAGCTCCAGCAGACCCAGCATTCCCAATTTGCCTGAGCAGGTCCACATAACCCTAACCGTTCCCAGCTTCCACATCTTTCTTCAGGAAAGCCATGGCCTCAGGTTTAGCACCAGTAGAATGGGCTTCCTGGGCCTTGCCTTCCTGGTTCAGTTCAAGTCCATTAAGCACTAAAGGTGATTACCCTGCCCCCCACCTCTACCCAGACTCATACTTTTTAGGACGCTCCAGCTCTTCACAGAGGGTGAAGTAGAATAATTTTGCCACATCATCCATTAGTCCGTGTGTGAAGATGCCCAAGGCTGCAGCAGCCAGCCATGGGGAAGGGGAGAAGGTGTCTTTATTGCACTGTACCAATCAATGTCAGGTTAGGGAGGTGCCACCTGAAAAAGCCCCTATTTTTAAAGAAAATACTGAGATCACTGGAAACTTGGCCCTGCTACTCAGATCTACCAGGAGAGATGGGTACACTGGGCACACCTTGGCCCATATTCCAGACTGAAGGCCCAGGCGAACCTCTTAACATCTGTCAGGCAGGAGCAGCAAACTGTCCAATAGCATCTTGTTCATGCTCTGTACCCACAGTCATCTTAGGGCCAGGCTCACTGACCAGTGTTGAGACAGTGATCACCAGCCTTCCAGGGGGCTCTCTTTCCCACTTCCCACGGTCACAAGGGGCTTCTTGCACAGCTCCCCAGGCATTGCTGGCTCCTGAGCTCTGGGGCCCCCAGGATCTTGGTCAGGTGCCTCCCTCTTACGCTTGTGCAAAGAGAGGCTCTCTTCACTCAGTCGACCCTCAGAGAGGCCCTGGCTCCGCAGACAGACGATGGCTGCAGCCTGCTCCGCCAGTTTCTTGGACTTGTCCCTGGGTAGATGAGGCATGGGGCATTAAGGCAGGTAGGCAGGCACACTGGTGGCAGGACTACAGACTGGGAGGCCTTAATCTCAATACCCTTGTCACAGATTCTGACAGAACTGAAGAAGGGGTCATAACCCAGGGATGCCACTATCCAGGGACACCATCCCCCTAAACTTTCAGGCCAATGCTACAAGCAGGCCCTCCACCCCAAGCCTCATGCCCACTGATGAGGAAACTCACCACAAGGTGGACTGATACTTTTGCCCAGCCACAGTGACAACAGAGCAGAAGAAGCGATCCAGGGGGCGTTGAACCTGGTGTAAAGAGAGCACAGGAAACAAGGATGGCTGCATGAGGGCAACAGGAACAGCCCTGGAGGCCCCCCTGCAGGATCATGTCGAAGGCAGAGAAAAGGAAGTCCTTCCTTCCTTAGTCAAATGAACGCTACCTGTTTCACTTGCCCCTCCCCAGCAGAAGTGTGTGGAACATCTTCCAGGGAAGAAAGGTATCCACACAATGACACCACAGCGTGTCAGGAGTTCTCTCATGAACCTAAGCAAAGGGCCATCAGGGCCCTTAGCTGAGCATGACCATGGAGTCTCCTCCTACTGACATCTGGATGGGCCAGGTCTCCAAAATAAGTAGTTCACCAGATGGCAAAGGGGTAAGAGGAGACAAGGACTTGGGCAAAGAAGATCCACCTGGCAGAGACCAGGTGATGTGGCAGGAGAGCTGAGTAGCAGGGACGTGGGAGCGAGGAGTTCTCATACTCTGAGCTGCTGAGGACTTGAGCAAGGGAATCAGAGCTCAGATTTGCTTTAGAAATGTTACTCTGGCAGAGAAAGACACACAGTCCAGAAGGGACAAGCTTGGAGGTCAGAAGGCCAGTCCAAAAGAGACAGATCCACCTAAGCAAGATGGTTATAGGGACCAAAGGAATTGAAGCAATGCTATCTCAAAATTTTCAAAGGGCTCCATGTCTGGGGCCCAATTCTGTGCCCCATTAGCTGAGGCCTGGTCCAAAAATATGGCTAACTTTCAGGTTTGAGCATCCTTCCTAAGCCAACTGGCCATTTCCAGAGACATCTCCCCTCCCTAAGCAACACATCACTGGACTGGCCCAGGCAGCCCTTTACTTAGGTCTCTAGTTCAGTTTTATGAGAGAAGCGAGAATTAGACAACAGGCCCACTGTCAAAGGGAAGGCGCTATCAGCAACTGGCCCAACCACCAGGAACCACTCTTTGCCTACAGAGAGCAAAGCCAGGCTCCAGCCAAGCAGCCTGGAGTCCAGGGTACAAGCTGTAGGTGTACTGGGGGTGATGGCCCCCAATATGGGAATGCTGTAGGGCTAGATGCAGGGGAGGCCGCAGCCAGGAACTCACCGTTTCATATACAGGTTGTGGCAACTTCTCCCTCCGACACCATTCCAGCAGGCACATCTTGGGGGTGACCTGGGGTGAATATGCTCTCCTGATGAAAGGAGGGGAAGTGGTCAGGGACCACCCACTATCACCAACTCATTTCTCGGCAGGTCCCTATTCAGTTCCCATTAGGAGCTACAGGAATGGAGACATCGAGCTGCTGCCTTTAAGATTCCTGTATCACCTACCTTTGTGGCCTTGTGGTTGAGCATCACCCTATGAACCAGGAGGTCACAGCTGGATTCCCGGTCAGGGCACATGCCCAGGTTGCAGGCTCAATTCCCAGTGGGGGTTGTGCAGGAGGCAGCCGATCAGTGATTCTCTCATCATTGATGTTTCTCTCTCCCCCTCTCCCTTCCTCTCAGAAATCAATACAAATATATTTTTAAAAAATAAGACTCCTGTACCTATTCCCCTGACTCCCATTTCTGTTCCACCAGCAACTTGGAGCCTGCATTCTGCCTAAGGGGAAGATGGGCTCTGGCATGCCCAAGGGAACTGAGGTGGGAAGCGAACTCCCAGCACTCCGAGCTCCAGCCTGTAAAATAGCCTTTGATGGCCAAGAAGGAAGGTCCAGTTTGCCTCTCAAGACAATATCTGAGGGGAGTGGGGAACGCAGATGGCCACACAAAGGTCTCAGGAATCTAGCTTAGTACACCCTAATTATGTCTGCTGAGTGTCAGAATGACCCACTGCTGCTTATCCACAGTGGACTCTGGTTTCACAATCAGTCTGCACCACGTTCCAACTTCCTACCAGGAGCTCTCCATGGATGTGACTGCCCAACAGCTGTCCCTACACCCCTCCTCCCAAGCTGTTGCCAGACAAAACTAGCTCCTGGCCTGGGCCTGGAAACCTGAGAAAGGCTTGGATTCCAGATTGCAGAGGACAAGGATGAGGGACCCAATCAGAGCTGAGTTACAGTCTGAGGCAGTAATTGGCCTGAAGCTGTATCTGCCTAGAGTGGATGCCCTAGGGCTGGCGAGGGGCAGTGGGTATGGGCAGAACTTGCCAGATAAAGCAAGGGTCCCACTGCTATAGGAGAGCTCCCTGTAGGCAGCTAGTTCCTCAGCGGTAGGAAAAGCACAGACTTTCAGGAACAGAAGGAAAGAAGTCCTCTCACCCAAGAGGTGGGGAGTGGGTCAGGGAAAAGGTAGAATCCAGTGGCCCTTGGGACAACATGCACAACGCTGACAGCACTGCCTGGGCTTTCAGGGACTAAATTCAGCGCCTTCGTTGGGTGGCTAAAAATTGAGAACAAATATCCAAACCAAAGAGAGTGGTGGCCTCCAAACTCATCGCATGTGCAACAGCCAGCTTGCCAGCCCGGGAAGCCCAAAGGCACTGGCCCTGGCCTAAGCTTAGGCCAGCTGGAGACCTACCGGTCAAACTTGACAGCCATCTTAATGACACCAGAGGTATCTTCAGCTGGCTCCTCCTCCTCTGGGGTCCTGGCCAGGAACTCGGCCCGCCGGGAGTCCAGTTCTCGTGTGGTCTCCTCATAGAAAGCACCAAGGCCAAAGGCCTCACTATATAAAGACAAGTCAAGCGGGGAAAATCCCTTAGTAGAGCCAGCATCCAGGGAACTAGTGCAGGAACCAGGGCCCCACCACTGAGAAATACCACTCCATATCCACAAAACACCTCCAGGACCTGGCCATCAGAAGATACCTGCTACCCACTCCTGGGATTAGTCTGGACTGGTGGATGGACAGTGAATGTGGACCCATGAGGGTGGCCACTGGAGCTTTGTACCACCTTGTAGGCAGGGCTGGGTGGGAAAGCTTCTTAAGGTCACCTCCATCATCTGAGCCCAGCCTCTCTTCCCAGGAAGAGCATACAGGCTAGTCTCCCCAGCCAGCAGTGACTAAGCTGACCTACACAGATCAAACGCCAGAGACATGCAGAGCCTCATCTTCATGTGTGCCCACAAGAGGAAGAAACGGAGGCCTGACCACTTAGTGATTCCCCACTTCCTGCCCCGGCCACAAGCAATTGTGCCTCACCTAAACTGAGGTACCACCCAGAGCAACAGTTATACTCTTGAAAAGTATAGTCTTGAGCTCACAGGATGCCTGGGTCAAGCTGGTTCAGTTAGGTGGCATAGGGACAGAACCAACACCACAAGCCCAGGATGAGGAGGGTTTGGGCAAGGCTTTTTCTTCTAGGAAGCATCATGAGGATAGGTGGACACTCACAAAGATGGCTGTCTGGGGGTGAGAGTGGTTCAGAAAGTCTTATTTGGAGGAGGCAGGATACAGACAGTCAACATGAGGGGGAAGAAGCATTCAGATAGAAGATCCAGTACGAGCAAAGGTGTGGAGGTGGGAAAAGAGGAAATAGGGAGTGGTGGGAGCAGACACTAGGTCAGGTGTGGGGGCCCCAAATGTGAACCACCTGAGTAGAGGAGCAAGGGGTGGTCTCTCAAATGGCAGAGTGATGGAGAGTGGGCGCAGGCTCAGGCCAGGGCTCCATTCTGCAACCCAACTCTCTCGGTAACTGGGACTTGGTGGCATTGCATGTGATTATAGACTTGTTACCAGGAAAGCCCCTTCCTCCCCAGGAATGCCCAAGCCCAGCCTTGCATTCCCCCATCCTACTAGTGCCCTGGTATCCAAAACACTGCTGCTGAGACCAGTCCAGGGACATAAAGTTCCAAAACTTTGACCATATCCTCTTTTGTGAGGCAAAGGTGTGGCACAACCCCACTCCTGCACATGTGCCTCCAAAAGCTGTGTCCCTGGTTCCCTGGTAGAGTCCGCTTAGCGCTGAGGATCAAGCCTGGGCAATGTTTGCAAGGACAGATGGACAGCCCGTTGCCTCTCTCACCAAATTTCCCGGGAAGACTGGGCGGCATGGAGCAACTTTCCCTGAGGTGACTCCAGCTGTTCTCGCAGCATCTGGCACAAGCAGTGCTTGGTGTTTGTGTAGTGATTGTCATACTGCACGGCCTGGAAGAAGAACCAACATGAGCCCATCTGCTGCCCCCGAGGTGGAAGTGTGCTTGCAGCCAAGGGAGTGGGACCTCCTAAGAGCCACCTCAGCCTGGCCATCTAATCTTCCAGTTAATGGTACAAAGCTCAATGGTCACAGCCAAAGCCCCCAATCAGGACCACTCCCTCCTGGACAGCCTGTCTGAAGTCCAGATGTGCAGGGAGCCCCTCTTGCTTCAGCCACCATAGTTAATCATAGAGGACCTGCTGCCAGGCATCATCTAGGACAGGGTGGAAGAACAAGACAAATTCTGGTGTGGCAGGAAGAGCCCAGGACAGGTGGGATTCCTCTATTCCTTACGACCATGGTAGGTACCTTCCTTGCCCATATCATAAAGGGCCTGTCTCCAATTTCCTCTACATGAGTATAGTACAGCACCATCTACTCAGCATGTGCACGTGTGTTACTTGTCACTTTACTGAGCTACATAAGCATGAGGTGCAGCTGTTAGCACTACTTCAAAAGCTGGTAAGTGCAGGGTCTGAGAGATAAGACAACTGCCTGCCAAGGATACCAGCAGAAGCCTGCCTAGCTGGGGCAGGCCAGAGAACATGCGTGAAGGGTGCCCTAGTCCTCCAGAACCCCCTCTAACTCCTCGCCCCATACGCTTTTCTAATAGCACGAGGCCTATGTCTTCAGTGCCATGACTCGCTCAGGACAAGGCCTTGAGTCAGCTTACTTGGGACAGAAAACACCTGGCTG
The DNA here is from genome assembly GCA_004026665.1 of Murina feae. NCBI lineage: Eukaryota > Metazoa > Chordata > Mammalia > Chiroptera > Vespertilionidae > Murina > Murina feae. The sequence goes on from PVJC01007868.1 coordinate 43,272, forward strand.
CTGGGGGGTAGGGGAGGCCGGGGGAAGGTCAAGGGGAAAAAAAAAAAAGAGATTTATGTAATACTCTTTGTAATGCTTTAAGCAATAAAACAAAATTTTTAAAAAAAGAAAACATCTGACTGGACCAGAAACAGTCTGCCTATGCTTGAAAGCCGCTCCCTTTCTCCAGGAAAACAAACATTCTTTGTTTTGTTTTTTAACCTTACCCAAGAACATGCTTAGAGAAAGAAAGGGAGATAAAGAGACAAAAAAAGAACAATATTGATGTGAGAGAGAAACATCAATCAGTTGCCTTCCATATATGTCCTGATCAGGAATCGAACCGGCAATGTTTCAGTGCACAGGGCGATGCTCAACCGAGCCACTCCAGCCAGGCAGCACAACAAACACTCTTGAAGACCTGCCACAGGTCAGGCTGAGCAGGAATGATAGAAGCACCTTCCACCCAGTGAGCAAGCTCAGCACCACTAAACACGTCTTCTCTATTACAGACTTGCCCAAAGAGCTAGACAGCTGACCTGGGCTGAAGCAAGCCCCCTGTGCTTCTGGCTGACCCAGGCCACTGGAGAGGGAGCAATGTAGTGGTGATCATAAGAGGAAGGAAGGAGGCCCAATTTGGTCACCAACTAGCCTAACAGGACACCCAGAACCAAGGGAAGGACAGCTGCAGCATCGAGCAAGGGAGGCTCTAGGACAGAGGCTGCCCAGCTGTGGACACGGGCCTCAGGGACCCCTATCATCCCCAGTCCTGGGGAGACTCCCAAGCCATGACAGCCGCAGCTGCCCAGGGCTTGAAGCGGACATAGACAGTCTTAGGGTCTGAGAAGCTCCTGACCTCTCCAGGAGGGTGTGAGCTCCAGGACGGAAGAGGAGGGGGGAAGTCTGCTCTGGGTGACAGCGCAGGCCCAACTCATTGAAGAGTGTGAGGGCCATTCACTACCTCCACCTGTAGACATGCACAGCTGACCATCGAGTCCCACAGAGTTTGAGTTGTGCCACAGGGTAGATGAACTTGTCAAGAAAATTCCTTTACAGGGAATGCCCCTGGCTCTGCCATCAAGCTGCCAGTGAGAGGAAAAGGCTATTCCCTAAGGAGAGGGTTAGCAATGGGTTATTCCCTAAGTTAGGGGTTAAAGCGTTCTGGGAATTCGCAAGAGAAGAGGTTTGAGTGACTCTGACTGACGACAAAGTGAGACATCTCTATGGAGATAATCATCCTCAACAGCAGCAGCTACAAGGGCTCCTCCTGGCTGTGGCCGCTTTGGCGCCAACCCATTGGCATGGGTGTCTTCAAGTGACACGGACCCCACTATCACTGTGCAGGCACGTGTATGTGTGGGGGTTGAAAACGAGGAAAAAGTCATGTCTGGGGCCCCCAAAGCATCCTGGATCCAGAGGTCCCTGCTGTGACCCCACATGGTGGAAGCTTTAGAAGGAGGTAATTAGGGGGACGCCTCCCTGGCACTCCATACTGCAGCCTGGGGGACCAAAGCTGCATGACCAGAACTGAAAAGAAAGGGAGAGGGACGACAGGGGCTGCTCTGCTGGCAGCTGGGGGCTGACTCAATGCACTTTCTGCAGAAACGGGGCAGACAGGGAAAAATGTTTGTCTCAGAGACGTACATATCGGATGTACTTCTGCATGACCTCCTTCAGGGGCCGCAGACCCTCCTTGAGGAAGATGGATGGGTTCCACATGGCAGCTCGGGCCACCATCACCGACGAGGCCGCTGTAGCTTGTCGAAAGTCCTCGATGTCCAAATAATCTTGGATGTGCTCATGAGATCCTCCACTGAAAGGCAACAGGGATGAGAGGGGTCCCCATCTTTGTCCCAGCATTTTCAGAAAAAGGCAACTCCCAGGTCTGTCTCCCAGTAGCTGTGTGGCTCAGCTGTGAGCACCTGTGGAGCCCGGAGATTCACACACACACACACACACACACACACACACACACACACACTGTGGGGTCAGGAACACTAACTGAGATAATACAGAAAAGCAGCCCAAACTATGCCTGGCACTTAACAGGTATCCCTGAGATTTTACCTTCCTTCCACTTCATCCTAAACAGTGGCTAAAGCCAGCCCATATCTGAAGACATGGGTCTATAAATGGACACTGAGATTACAGGAACCCCCACCCTGAGGCCGGGTCACCTACATGCCACTAAGGGCTGGGTCAAAATGAGAGAGAGAGAGAGAGAGAGAGAGAGAGAGAGAGAGAGAGAGAGAGAGAGAGAGAGAAATGCAGTGATGATTGTGAGAGGAAGGAAGGAGGCCCAGTTTCGTTGCAATTTCCCTTCCTGCCACCCTGCAGCCCCAAGGGCCCCCTTGTAAACTGCTGTCTTCATCTGTTCCATTAGGAGCCAGGCGGCAGCCTCAGTCCAGAAACAGCTTTGTGTGTTTGTGGGGCGGGGGCAGGGGCGCAGGGGGAGAAGCTGTAAGAGGGTCCAGTGTCTTGAGTAGCTCTACCCTTTCCAGACCACCCCTAAAACTCCTTGGCTTCGGAAAGGCTGGGCCTGGCTACCAACTCTACCCTTAGCTCTCCCTCCATCCTGCAGGCAGGCATGCCTTTTGTCAGGGCTTCAGGGCTTTGGAACTTCCCTGTTCCCATCCGGCCATCAGGTTCCGTGCCATCCTAAGACGCAGGGCTGACCTGGACTTCCCACTGGCCTACACAAGAGCTAATGGACACTGTCTGACTAAATCTTTGAGTGGGTCATTGGTACCTCACACCTGCCAGCCTAGGTTCCAGGTCCTGTAGCTGCCCAGATTGCTTGTTTGGACTTTGGACTGTAATTGGCCTTATGAACCTTAAAACATATAGGGTGGGCAAGAGTAGGTTTACAGTTATTTGTAGGGAAAATAATACAATAATTAATAAATAATACAAGAATAAACTCTTTGTTTCATGTACTCACAACTGAAACCCTATTTGCCCACCCCTGTATAGCTCTAAGTGCTCTGACTTGGGCCTCCTCACCCTACATCCTGCACACCTAACTCTGGGCCTGCTTCGGTAGCCACCTCCTTGCTCTCCCTGTCCCTTGAATACCCCTGCCCTCAACCCACCCATCAGAATGCCCTGGGCCCCTGCCTACCACACACCTACATCAGCCACTCACCGGAAGCCAAGAAACATGACAGGCACTTGTCTGCTTCATTACCAACTTCATTTTTCACACCACCCTTTTTCTTTTCCCTTAAGGTCAGTTTTTAATGCTATCTCCTTCCATTTTTAAAAATATATATTTTATTGATTTTTTACAGAGAGGAAGAGAGAGGGTTAGAAACATCGATGAGAGAGAAACATCGATCAGCTGCCTCCTGCACACTCCCCACAGGGAGTGAGCCCGCAACCAAGGTACATGCCCTTGACCGGAATCGAACCTGGGACCCTTGAGTCTGCAGGCCGACGCTTTATCCACTGAGCCAAACTGGTTAGGGCTCCTTCCATTTTTATATGCCAGATCAAATCCCCTTTGAGTGAGGTGGAGCATGAAAACGTCAATGAGGAAGAAGGGAGGCTTACTTGGCTATGACAGGAATGGAGAGGGTTTCAGCAATGGCTTTGATGGTTTCACAGCTGACAGGGTGTTGAGGTCGCTCCTCCCGCTTCCTTGGAGATAACAAAAATGACAGGCTAAGGGCTGAGTGCCAAAGGTCATGTCACAGTTCACACAGGGTTACATTAATCAAACCCTACTGTCCTCCCTACTAAACCTCAGGAAGGTCATGTGGCCATCACACACAGGGGTCCAGGCTGCAGTGGATGGCTCTCCATAACCTCTGCCGTGAGGGGTGGGAGCAGCACAAGTCTCTGCTGAGAAAGCAAGTCCAGCTCTTGGAGGCCTATAGGTGAGGCATAGCTGCAGGGGGCTGATGCAGAAGGCTGGTATGGGTAGCCTGACTCCCAAGGTCACTCTGCCTTTCCCTGGCTTCCTCTCACCTTGGCCAGAGATGAGGGACGGTGCCTTAAGGATGCTACCCCCAGTGAACTGGTTCTGCCCTCCCCAAAGGACTAGGAACAGCTGCTGCTGCTCAGACTGGCCACTCCCACACAGCTGCCTATGCTGAAGACAAGTTGCACAGCTGATTCTGGGGAGAGGCACCTGGCACAGGGTAGACCCAGCAGCCAGGGCAGACCATGGCTGTCACGAGTCACAGGGGAGGCAGCACCACAACTTAGGGCCTCTCCTTCCAAGGTCAACTGCCAGAAGTTCTTGTGGATGAGATGAGACTTACAGATGCTGAGGTGAGCCCTGACCTGAGCTGTGCTCAAGAATAAGAAAGAGAGGTGGTTGACCAGATAGCTCTTACCTACGACTTGTCTGGGTGTGTCGTCCCTCAGCTACACTCCTCAACAAAAGGGTTAGGGGCCACAGAGCCTAAGAAAGCCCAGTTGAACCCAGCCTCTGCCTTCACCTTCCCACTCCAGCAGCCAATGCTAGCCATCCTTAACAACTGTGATGGCCAGAGTCACTCCTTAAAGGTGCTGAAATCTCTCTTACTGACTACTGGTAGAAAGGAGCCTTATAAAACAGAAATATCTTAATTTTCAAATGAGGAGTATGGTACTCAAAAAGGTTAAATGATTTGTCTAAGGCTACACAGCCAACAAGTAGCAGAGCTGGGATACACAGCCAATAAGCAGCAAACCATGCAGTCTGGCTCGGCCAGGGTAGCTCAATGGTTGAGCGTCACCCACGAACCAGGAAGTCATGGTTAGATTCCCAGTCAGGGCACATGCTCGGGTTGGGGGTTCAATCCCCAGTAGGGGGTTTGTAGGAGACAGCCAATCAATGGTTCTCTGTCATCGCTGATGTTTCTATCCCTCTCTCCCTCCTCCTCCTTCCTCTCTCTGAAATCAATTAAAACATATTTTAAAAAAAAGAAAGAAAGAAAATTAAACCAGGCAGTCTGTCTATAAAGGGTATGCCCTTTCACCTCTCCCTACTGGTTTCCATCAATACAGCTCTGCTTGAGAGAAACCAAGATGGTGGCATAGGTGAACACTGGGAATTGCTGCTGGGCACAACCATTTTAAAACCACAACGAAAAGAAAAAACGGCCACCACCCAGACCCACAGGAAGGCTGGATGAGTGGAAATACTACAACTAGAAAGAGACTGAGATGCAAGGAGGTGCAGAAATAAAGTGCAGAGGTACGGAGGCGCACGCGAAGGGGCTCGCGGAAAGGGCTGGCAGCATTTCATACCAAGGGAAGGCACAAGCTCCGACACCTCTGAACTCCAGGTCCAGGCGAGTTTCTGGGGACTCAGAATCATACAGGGAGGAGCTGGACTGTCTGGCACTAGGAGGAACTCTAGAGCAGCTTGAGACTTGGTGCCTCATAGGGCAGGGCTGAGAATCGGCCATAGCTGGTTGCTCCACCCTGTAGATTCCCCGAGACCCCGCCCCACCCGAGCTGCTCTGCAGAGGCTTTTGCATATAAAAGGCTGGGAAGCCCCAGGCAAAAGCTAAAATAGCACCTCCTTGGAGTTTCAAGAGACTGTGTACCCAGTGGTCAGAGCGGGACCACCCAGTCTACAACTCCCCAGACTCATAAGGGACGTGCTCAGGGGGCAGACTCAGTGGGCACCAAAGCCCTACTGAAGCAAGTTTTGCCCCATAAGGGTGTCTCCAGCACAGAAGTTTCCCACCATAGACACAGCTGATTAAAGCCACTCTATCAACGCAGGGAAGCAGCCAAAATGTGAAGACAAAGAAACAGGTCACAAATGACAGAAATGGAGGAAAGCAAATGACTGGATATAGAGTTCAAAACCACAGTTATAAGGCTTTTCAAGAATATTCTAGAGACCGCTGATAAATTTAGTGAGACCCTCGAGGATATGAAAAAGGACTAACTAGAAATTAAGCATACATTGACTGCAATAAAGAATAATATACAGAGATCCAACAGCAGACTAGAGGATCGCAAGAAGCAAGTCAAAGATATGAAATATGAAGAAGCAAAAACCACCCAGCTGGAAAAGCAAAAAGAAAAAAGAATCCAAAAATATGAAGATAGTGTAAGGAGTCTCTAGGACAACTTCAAGCGTACCAACATCAGAATTATAGGGCTGCCAGAAGAAGAGAGAGAGCAAGATATTGAAAACCTATTTGAAGAAATAATCACAGAAAACTTCCCCTATCTGGTGAAAGAAATGGACTTGCAAGTCCAGGAAGTGCAAAGAACCCAAACAAAAAGAATCCAAGAAGGGGAGAAACAAGATGGCGGCATAGGGTAGACACCGTAAATGCAGCCGTGAACAACTATTTCAGAAAAACCTCGAAAACAACACACGGACACCACTCGCACCCACAGGAAGGCTGGCTGAGTGAAAATCCTACAACTAGAGAAGAGTCTGAGACTCAGAGGAGTGGCGGAAGCAAAGTACAGAGGTACGGAGGCACGCGCACGGGGCTCGGGGAAGGGCTGGTACCGGAGGTCGCGGTTCTTTTCCAAAATGGAGAGAGCCACAAGCTCCCAGCAGCTCTGAACTCCAGTTCCAGGCGAGTTTCGGAGGTCCCACAGACACCCAGAAAAGGGGGACTGACTGGCACCAGGAGGAAATCCAAAACGGGTTTCTCTCAGCGTTGCTTGCAGCAATTACCGTGGGACACAGAGACCTGGCGCCTCTCAGCGCAGCGCTGAAAAGCGCCATAGCTGTTTGCTCCGCCCCGCCCGGCGAACTCCCCGAGGCCCCGCCCCTCCCAAGTGCATCAGAGGCTTCTGCAGCAACACCTCCTTAAAGATACAGGAGTCAGCCCCAACCCAGCGGCCAGAGTGGGACTAACCTAAACAAAACAGATCCACAAGGAACACACTCAGGGCAGATGCAGTGAGCATAAAAGCTCCACTGAAACAACTCTTGCCCCATAAGGGTGTCTCCAGCACAGAAGTTCTCCCACTGTAGACACAGCTGACTC
>PVJC01007869.1:0-50095 GCA_004026665.1 Murina feae
TCGAACCTGGGACCTTTCAGTCTGCAGGCCGACACTCTGTCCACTGAGCCAAACCAGTTAGGGCCAGGTATGTGCTCTTGATCAGAAATTAAACCTGTGACACTTCAATACTTGGGCTGACACTCTAACCACCGAGAAACACTGGCCTGGGGAGATCCTTGAATCTTTTAATCCAACTCCTATACAATGTATTGGTTGCCCAGCCTTTACTTCTCTACTTGAGTGATTCTTATGATGGGCCAGCATGAAATAGGCTGGTTAAGATAGCTTAAAAAAAATAACATCATGTTAACCTCATCTGTAGTTCAGAAAACTGTATCAATTTTGATCCCATTTAAATGGAAAAAGCCTCACAAACTATTTAGTTACATATAAATAGCTATAAAGTTGACATTAATTGCATGATTCCTGACTTCAAAGGTAGAATATATGGTGGTAAATAGATTTAATTAAAAAAAAAACACACACACCTCACATAGAAACCAAAACTGCTCAAAGACACACACACACACACACACACACACACACAGAGAGATGTTAAATTTCATTTGTTCCATATTGCCACCACTCATTCAAAAAGCCTTTATTGCATACCTACTATGTGCTATCGCCATCATGGCTGTGGAGGCCAAGCTGGAGAATATTAGAGAGTTTTATGCTAATCTTTTCCTACCACTTTTGCATCCTGGCACATGTCTTTCCTTTTCTCAGAGCCATACTGAAAATGCCCCAATACATGTAACGAACTATGAAACTTAAATAAATGGGGGTCTAATATTGACAATTTAAATAGCATAATGACAATTTTTAAAGGTTTCTTCATGAATGGCATTTTACTGGTTTCCTGCCTCAGCCCAGGCCCCTGGGTCCCCTGGCAGCCCCATGCTGATGCCCACTTTCTTCTAGCGGCTGAATGCATGTTTCCTCTACTTTGCCCACCCACACAGGTCATACCATGTCCTTGTCATCTGCCCACACTACGGCATGGGTTCCTGTATCCCCCATGGCTTCCCCAGCCTCTCCCCATGTCGGTTGGTCAGAGTCCATGTGTGCTGAATTCCTATAGCAGTGAGCGGATACTCAAAATGAGGCCAACAGTGCGGACCACTTGGCACGTGGCAGGGGTGGAGCAGGGCTCCCATCTGTAAAAAGGGCTCTTCCGTGCCCACGTCTTGTCTTCAGTGCCTCCTCTAGCACCTCCTTCTGTAGCCAGGTTGTCTGATGGATCTGACTTTTAGGAAAACACTTCACCACCATATATGATATGATTTCATTTGGCTTAACACTTATCATAGAAACTCACAATTCATTCTTTCATTGTTACAGTTAGAAGATCACAGCTTGATTTCTTTCTCTATCACTTATTACTGAAATGAGTTGATTCTAGTTTCTTCATATAATACTTTATGGTAATAATACTACTCGTTATTATGAGAATTAAGCAACATGGGTAAACATATTCAATACAGAATTTCATGGGTGCTAGAAGTGTGTTGAATTTGGATCTGATTTATAAAGATTTCCTAGGGACTTTTAGGGACAAGAATTTAAAATGGTACAATCATATAAAACACTAGTGGCTCGGTGCACAAAATTCATGTGTGTGTGTGTCCCTCATCCCAGCCTGCACCCTCTCCAATCTGGGACACCTCGAGGGATGTCCGACTGCCTGTTTAGGCCCGAACACCAGAATGGGGCCTAAACAGGCAGTTGGATATCTCTCTCACAATCCAGAACTGCTGGATCCCAATCACTCACCTGACTGCCTGCCTGATCACCACCTAACCACTCCCCTGCCAGCCCGATTGCCCTTAACTGCCCTCCCCTGCTGGCCTGGTCACCCCCAACTGTCCTCCCTTGCAGGCCTGGTCCCTCCAACGGCTCTTCCCTGCAGGCCTGGTTCCCCCCCAACTATCCTCCCCTGTAGGCCTGATCATCCACAACTGCCCTTCCCTGCCGGCCATCTTTGACCACATGTGGGTGGCCATTTTGTGTGTTGGAGTGATGGTCAATTACCTCTTTATTATATAGGATGACATCTCACATATAGCTCACTCCTGGCATGTTTACAGACCCAAATCCACTTAAACCATCAGGTCACCGCTCTGTCTCAGGTCCTGCTCCGCACCAGCTAGTCCATTCCTGATTGTCTTTTTGTTTTGCTTTAAGGAAATGTCCAAGGACTCCAGTTAGTAATCTTCCCTATAGGACTTCCTCCCACACCTGTGCAAAGCGGGATCAATGTCAATGGGCATCTGCCCACCGACCACAGCAACCAACCTGATTCCGTAAATCCCTTTCTTCCTTACCACCTCACCTTCCCAACCACTTTACAATTCCTGTTTCCAGCTTCATTATGATTTTCCAGCAACCACAACTATCCCTTATTCTAGCCAAACTAGTTTTTAACCTGGTTCTTCCAATTTCCACAGCTATTTTTTAAAAAAAATAAACTTTATTGTGTGGAACAGTTTTAGATGGACAAAGAAACTGTGAAGATGATACTGAGATTTCCCATATATCCCGGACTTAATTTCCCCTATTACTGGCATTTTATGTTAATATGATACATTTGTTACCATTAATAAATCAAAATTGACTTAAGTCTGTATTTTATAAAACTTCCTAATTTTTAAGAAATTGTGGTAAATATGCATAAGAATCACCATTTTAACCATTTGTAAGTGTGCAGCTCAGCAGTGTTGAATGAGTTCGCGTTGCTGTGCAACCGTCACCAGCATCCATCTCCAGAACTCTCTTCCTCTTGCAGGATGGAAACCTGGTGTGCATTAAGCAATAAAGCACCACTGTCCCTTCCCTCCAGCCCCTGGCAAATACCTCTATGAACCCGACTATGCGAGGTATGTCCTATAAGTGTAATCCTACGGTATTTGTCCTTTGGTGACTGGTTTATCTCACTTAGTGTAATGTCTTCAAGGTTCGTCCAGGCTGTCCATCTTCTGCATTGGCAACCGATGTTAATAAGGCACAATCCTGCACATTCTCAGTCTTCCAACCGTGGCTTCATTCGACTTCCTGACTGACACTCTACTATGGGGTTGGCCCTCTTCTACAGCAAACCCCCGCTTGTCCTAAATGCCAGTTAGCACCTGGGCCACCAGAAACTCACCTTTTAAAAGTACTTACTACATGGCAATCTTTGTTATAAGCAATATACACATATTACATGATATGTACAATATAATATATATACATATAACATACATATATAGTAAGTACAATAATAGGCTATACATTCTATCTGGTTTAACCTTCACAACATCCCCATGAGGCAGATACTATAATTAATCCAACATTACAGATTAGGAAATGCAAGCATAGAGAGCCTAAGCCATACTTGCCAAGGAAATACAGTTAACAGATGGCAGTCCCAGAACTAGAGCCTATGCAGGCGCAATATCCTATAAGGTTTCTTAGCTCCAGCCAGTCCTGGCCTCCCTTCCTTGGGAAACTGGTTCAGTTCTCTGTATCTTTTTTCTTTTTTTTTTTTTGGTTTGTTTTGTTAATCCTCACCTAAGGATATGGATATTTTTTCTATTGATTTTTAGAGAGAGTAGAAGGGAGGGAGGGAGAAAGAAAGAGAAACATTGATGTGAGAGAGACACATTGATTGGTCACCTCCTGCACATGCCCTGACTAGGGCAGGATGTAACCTGCAAGCTAGGTATGTGCCCTTGACCAGGAATCAAACCCAAGACCCTTCGGTGCTTGGGCGACGTTCTAACCATTAAGCAAAGCTGGCCAGGGCTCTGCATTTTTAATATGTCCACACGTTGACACATTCTTCATCATACTAGAGCTACTGCTGCCTCCTGGTGGTCCTAGTGCTTCCTTGAGCCTGACCTGAGTGTCCATGGCCCTGGCTCCTGCTCTGGGGACCACCCGGGCGCCGGATGATCTTGACACTTCCTTCCTCATCTCACTCCCGGCGGCGTTTAGTGCCTTCTCAGTTCCAAAAGAACTGTTAGCTGGATCCTCTCAGAATTATTTTTTTAGATAAGTGTAGTTTTTATAACTGGGAAATGCCTGTGCTTTCAGAGAAGCAGCACAACTTCCACTGCATCCTCGTTTCATTGCTGAAATTATCTCAGTTCTCCTTTGGACGTGAGGATGGAGCACCAGGCCCTGCCTCAGGGCCGAGTGTACCCACTCCCATCACACAGCTGTGCAGGGACATCGAGGTGCTGGCCACACAGCCATCTTAGAAAAAGGCCCCACGTCAGAGGCTGTCGCAGGGAAGAGCCGAGGTGCCTGTGACAGCAACTGAGTTTAAACGGGAGCAAATCAGAACTTGGGCTTTGCTAGTGTCTAATCTTCCAATCTGTGGCCACAGGACAAACAGGTGATCAGGGGTGTGTATGTGTGTGTGTGTGTGTACAAGGGATCTCATGCAGGGCAGCCAAATGTTATTTGGGGGTAGGATATATATATATCCTAAAATCATAGGTAAACTCGTGACCTAGGTAGTCAGTTGTAGAAAAACAATGTAGTACATTCTGGTTCATGGCAGCGTATAATACAGTCATAGGACAGACAGAGCTGTTTTCCACTTCTGGCCCTTCTAGGCACCCTGAGCTGCCATGGCTGTGTCACCCGACTGGTGGGGAGAAGGTGAGGCAGTGAGTTACTTCCAGGCCGTGTGTTGAGAGCCTGCCTGCAAGGGCTGTTCCTTCTTCTCCAGTGACCTTGGAAGCATGTGCCATGCCAGGCCCAGGCCCCGGGGTCTGCTCCTGAGCGACTATGACAAGCAGATGCAGGAGTGAGGTGACTACAGTCCCGGGAAAGCACTGAGCTGTGCGGGCTGGGGTACTGGAGCTACTTCACTGACTCCTAAGAGCTGCAAGTACATTATGGAAAACATTAATATTTGTGCCTACGTTTTCCTCTATAAAATGTTTAAGAAAGGAAAGAAAGCTCAAGGAATATGAAATAAAACAAGTGGTTGTATGTAAGATTCTATTCTCAAACAAATTTGGATTTCTAGCTGCAGGTTTCACAGACGAAAACACTGGGAATAAATCCGTTATTCTGTGGAAGGGTGCTATTGTATTTAAATTAGGAACCTGATTTAAACAGCAGCCTTACTAAACGGCAGTCCATTAGGGGAAGCGTTTCCTTGTTTTCCAGAGTCAAACGGAAAATCATTTCCTCCTTCAAAGTCACCGAAAATTGTTGCTTCCCTCCCCACCCCAGCTTTCTCTTTAAGTAATATCATCTCCAAACTCAGATATCTCCTTCCAAAATACTGAGAAGTCTGGGGGTTCAGGGTGCTTCAACACCAACTACAAACACAAAGCTCGCTGAACCACAGAGCAAGGGGCTCCGCGCCCTCAGAGTACCCGCAGAGGCGCTGACAGGGCTCACAGTCCTAGGGCCCCCAACACCTCTGACTGCGACACTGCCCCTTCCCTGAGGCACGGGTTTGAGTGGTGGCTGATGGCTGGTGTGGGACCTCCGCGCATGGTGAGTGAGCCCAGCCAACCACCCAGTACCTACAGCTTCCCACAGCATCTCAGCTCTGAGAGGTTTCAGAGTGAGATGCTGGCACTGACGTGGGAAGGCAGCCTGGAATCGAGCCCTCATTCCACCATTGACCAGCTGGGAATCCTGGGCGCGTTATTGCACCTCTCTGTGCATTAATCTCTCATCTGAACAGTGGATGAGACTACAGCACCTATCGCAAAGGTGGTGGAGGATGAGAAGAGCCATATGTGCTCAGCTCTCAGCGTAGGGGCTCTGCAGGTGAGCGCTGTATCAGCTCTTCCTGTCTTACTGCCCAAGCCACTGCAGCCCCCCTGAGGCGGCCGCTCCTGCCCCACAGGAGAGTCACCTCCTTGTACTGCCGCTGGGAGTGGAGACAAGCAGAGGAGTTGTGGATAACTGACAATTCTTTGAAGAAATTCACATCATTTTGTACAAAATTTTTAGCACTATTAAGATTGTGAAGGGGTCACTTACACTCGGCTGCACTTTGTGGGAGAAACACGTGCTATGAGAGCATTATTTATGAATGTAAACACTGGCTAAGGACTAGGACCAGGTCCTAAGAGATGAGGGTCTACGCTGTCCCACCTGACGGTAGGGGGTGGGTTGTAGTCGGACCCCTCCCTTCACCAGGTTGGGGAGGTGAGAGCTTTGTGAGTGACCAGACAGTCTGATCAGATGAGGACGCCAGCAGGGGCGCCGGCTGAACCCAACAAACCAGACCATGGGCCAGAAGACAGAGCTAGGCATCTGGCAATAACTGACTAAACAGAGGGGCATCAGGTTTCTTCTAGATGATTCCATCCAGTTGAACATGGAAATGATATGAGGAAGACACTTTGTTCACGAACATAGACTGCATGACTGGCTAATATCTCTTGCATTGTAGCCACTGGGAGGCTGAACACATAGTAAAGAGGAAAACGGATATAGGAGTTCCTAGGCCTGCACAGCCGTCTCCTGATTCGGGTTGTGAGTAGGGGACTGGGGTCAGGACTCTCCAACGGGTAGTGAGCTCTGACAGCCTATGGAAAAGGAGCTGGCGGAGGAGCAAACATTCCCAGGAAGGTTTCTGACGTATGGCTGCTCAGAAGCTGGAGCACTGCATGAGACCGGAAGGGGGTGTGGTTTCTAAGCAGGATTCAGGGTGATTTCTTTCCTTGTTTATTTTCTGTCTGTGCCCAGTAAAATTAAGTTCCACAGAACAGAGGTCGACACAAAAGTTTTGCTCACTGCTGTACTCCAGGCCTCAGAGCAGTGCTTGGCACATAGAAAGTGCTCAGTAGTTACTTGTAGAGAGGAGAAGGAAGGAATGAAAGGATAACGGTGGAGAGAGGGCACAGGTGAGGCAAATGGCATCACAACTGAGGAGGAATGACTTTGCAGGCTCAAGGTCAATTGGCCCCCACAGTGGAGCAAGGGAGTGTGCCCATGGGCCCAGACAGCATTTCACTGGCTGCCTGGCCACCTTCCCCTGGCGTTGGTCCTCCTCTCGGCTGGCCCGCAGGCATTTCCAACGAATGTTCTAATCAGTGTCTGGGAGTGAGGCTTACGTTATGATCTCAGAGCCCAACCTTCTCGTGTGTAAATAGACATAATATAGCTTTCATGGTGGTTGTGAGGGTTGAATGCAATAATACATACACAGTAGTACAGCACTTATATGAGAGCAGGACTCGGCAAATGGTACTTGTTATTATTATTATTAGAACAATAAAAATACCAAATTATACAGACAATTGCTTCTTTAAAGTTTACTTTTGTATTTTTTTCCTAATTGTTGGATGTCTATTATGATTAGTATTATGATTAGCTGATTTGAAAACTAAAAGGGGAGGCTGGCTGGCATGGCTCAGTGTTTGAGCATCGACCTATGAACAAGGAGGTCACAGTTCTATTCTCAGTCAGGGCACATGCCCAGGTTGTGGGCTCAATCCCCAGTCTGGGGGATGCAGGAGGCAAGTGACCAATGATTCTCTCTCATCATTGATGTTTCTCTCTCTCTTTCCCCCTCTCCCTTTCTCTCTAAAATCAACTTTAAAAAAGAAAAAGAAACGGTGATATTTTGCTTTAACACAAACAAAAAAGGAAGGATCAGTGAGTAAGGGATAAAGCAGTGTGATGTCAATCTCAGGTAAATGCGTGCTGACGGAGTGGACCTAGAAATGTGACCAAGGCATCAACAGCTTGCTGGTTCTGGTCTTGCGGAGTAAAGCACTTAAAATGGGGCATATTTGGCCCAGTCGGTGTGGCTCAGTGGTTGATTGCTGACCTATAAACCAAGAGGTCATAGTTCGATTCCTGGTCAAGGCTCATGCCCAGGTTTTGTGCTCAATCCCCAGTAGCGGGCATGGAGGAGGCAGCCAATCAATGATTCTCAACATTGATGTTTCTATCCCTCTCTCCCCCTGTCCCTTCCTCTCTGAAATCAATAAAAAAATATATTTTTAAATGGGGCATATTTGGTAAGCATCACAGTTAGATAAGGCAGGGGCAAAAATACCCTCCCCCAAATGTGTCACAGCCACTGTGAGCTACACTGTTTTTCTTTGAGAGTAGTTAAGAGTAAGGTGAAGTATAAAACATATTTTGGGACGCAAAATAGGGTAAGGAACTCACCCTGCCGCCCCCACCTGCCTGCTCCTGGGCAGGAAGCCTGCTCTGATGAGTGTGAAAGGCACACCCCACGCACAGGCTTGCCCGGGGCCGAGGCAAGGACTCACCCATGCGCTCTTCTGTCTCTTCTAGTTTCAGGGTATTCTGAGGTTGTCTCTACAAAAGGGTACACTAAATATTTTTTTAAAAATTCTGTGTCATTAAGACTTCACACTCACATGCCCTGTGATGAGGTCCCGTGAACGTAACTGAAATCCTGAATTCAGAAGTAACATGGTCAGTCCTTCCAGACAGAAGGCTACTGTATCAGAAAACCAAGGCCAGATTCTGACATCTGTCCTGGCACCGAACCTCACGGGGCTATGTTCTTCACAACATAGTCAAACCCCAATTATTTATACTCAAAAGAGGAAGAGACACACTTAGAAAGAAAGTCACTAATCTAAAATCAAGTTTGTTTTCCTTTGAAAAGAAGTTAGAGACACAGAAACATATAATAATCTGAACGCCACATCTCCCCTTGGCACACCCACTCAGGCCAACCCAGGAGGTGAGGCTAGTTCCTAATTATCTATTACAGCCCCTCCTCTCTGCTTCAGGTTCTCACCACCTTTATTTCATCTCCCCTCCCCACAAATATTTTTATTGATTTCAAAGAGGAAGGGAGAGGGAGAGATAGAAACAATAATGATGAGAAAGAATCATTGATTGGCTGCCCCCTGCACGCCTACTGGGGATCAAGCCTGCAACCCAGGCATGTACCCTTGACTGGAATTGAATCCAAGACCCTTCAGTCTGCAGGTCAATGCTCTATCTGCTGAGCCAAACCAGCTAGGGCCTTACCACCTTTGGATTACAACCCTCTTGTTCCTCTAGGACAGAGTTGGGAACCGTCCACCCACGGGCCATATAAGGCCCACATTTGGTGTGGTCATGCCGAGGCATTAGGGCTGAGTTAATTAAGAGTTTGACCAAATATAACAGGCTAATTTTTAAGTTGATAATTTTGTATGGCCCACGAATGATGCTGTAAATATCCAAATGGCCCTTGGCAGAAAAAAGGCTCCCCATCTTTGCCCTAGGAGATGTTACACAGCACAAGTCCGAAGGGCACATTTATATTGACTGCAGAGTGACTAGTGCCCCCTAGACTCAACAATGTGCAGCCCTGACCCAGCCTTCCTCCACCCTGCCCTCTTACACACCTTTTAAAATGCAAATATGGTTATGTTATTCTATTTCTTAAAAATCTTAGAAGTTAATTATAATGTTGAAGATGACGATAACATCAGGTACATACCATGGGCAAGGCGCAGTGCTAACCAAACACAGTAATGTTTCAACTCGTTTAGTTCTCACAACAACTCCATTACTGCCATTTTACAGTTGATGAAATGAGGCTCAGAGGTATTGAGTAACTTGCCCAGGGTCACACAGTTTTTGTCTCCTTCTCTCTTGGAGACAAAACATAATAGGGCCGAAGAGATGGCGGACCTGGCCTGGCATCTCAGTGGGTAGAATTACATGAGTTGTTTCATGTAAAGTGGCACTTAGTGAAGTTTTGACGTTGTTAGTATTTCAGGATACAGTTCAGACTTTAAGGAGATATGTGGGGCACTCCAGACCTTCACGACACACACCCGCTTCTTTCCAGCTTCGCCTCTGGTCACAGGCCCTCTCCAACCCTGGCTGCTCCCTTGAAGGAGCTGAGGATGCACTTCCTGGCTGTCTGCACACCCGACTCCCTTTCCTGGGATGCTGTTTGCTTCTCTGACATGTAATTACTATTCCACTGCGCCTCATCTTCTGAGACCAGCATGGATGGCCCCAGAGCCCACAGCACCTTCCTGGATCATTTTGTCAGATCCCTGACGTGACTTGTTTGCACGTGGGTCTGACTAATGGACCATGAGCCCTGGGACTTGGTAGGTGCCTGACATCTAGCAGATCCTCGACTAAGTTTGCAGCAGTGGACTGAATTGATGTGGGGTTGGAGCCATTTAGAAAGAAACGTATTTCAAGAATTCACCTTCGTTTTCTGTGCTCCACTGGTTTAGGAACACGTTATTTATTATCTGCTACAGGTGATGGAAGAGAGGAAATTCAGCTCAGAATTCTGGTTTGGGTGTCTGACCACCTGAAATTGGTGTGCTGCCAATTGAGAACAGTCTAAACCTGGAAAATGCACTTTTAATAGAGACGGTTAGGACCTCCACATGTAACTGGTGCATTCAGATAGGAACTCGTGAGAGAGCAGTAAATTTACTTTCTAAGGATTAAGCCTCCTACCCTGCTGTAATTTTAGGCTTTAAGGAGTCTCCCATGGAATAAACATCCTTCTATTAACTGAAAACATGGCTGGTTAACATATACATCTCAGTTTCAAAGCATTCAGTATTCCTGTACTATACTTGGAAAATACTTTCCAATGGACATGTGGCCCACCTCTCATATTATTTTAGGACCAGTGCTGCGTGGAGGGTTATTAAAGATACATTCTAGAGGACTTCTGTCTTTTCAAAGGGAACAGGAAGGTCACTGCTGGAAAAGGACTGAGCCCCTTCTTTATAGAAGAGAAAATCAAGGCCTAGAATGTGGAGTGACTTTCCCAAATCGCACAGCCTTCAGGCACAGGCCACATCGTCATGGGGGAAAGTCCTGGGTCAGAAAGGACTTGGAGAAGGGGTGGGGAGAGGGGAGAGAGGGTCAGGGCTCAGTGGCTGCCATAAGGGTTTGGGTTGCCTTCCAACTTCAATGGGCAGCAGGAGAAAGACCACACAGCTGCTGGGAGGAGAAGGACCGGCTTGGGGGGTGGGGGCGCTCTTGCAAAGGCACAGGTGTGAGATGATGGAGACCCAGGTGAGGATGTGACAGTGGATTGGAAAGAAGGGAATGGGTTTGAGATATATTTTACAATTAGAATCAAGACAACTTGTTGTGGGAAGTGAGGAAGACAAGGATGACTCTTGCTTGGGTGGATGGGGTACTATTTATGACACGGGAATAAACAAGTCCTAGGAACCGCATGTTCAGTTTTGCACATGTGCTACAGTGCGGCTTGAAAGGGAAGCAGCCCTAGGTATGTGCTGTGCCGTATCGGGCACAGAGCACTGTAGTGCTGGTGATGGTGTCGTTTTATACCTGCCGTTTTCACTGGCACCCCAGCGTGGTCCCCAAGGCCAGGGGGCAATAGATCAGAATTACGGTGTAGTTTGCACAAGGCTAGTTCGACTACATTGGTGGATTGCTGCGACTGTCTCGAATGCTCAGTATGAACTGGCACCCATAGAGACGCCAGGGATCTGGGTGACTCCCGGGTGGCTAGTCGGAGGCCTACTTTGGGCTATTGCTCTCAATGATGAGGAAGCATTTGTAGAATTTGTGACTGAATTTTTCCACTAGTCCAAAGCGAACAGCTTTAACTTACAATAAATAAACAGTTTACCAGTATAAACACTGGCATTCCTGTGTGATGGCTTTTTGTTTGGATGTTATTGATGAATTTTCTACAAATGGATACACTTACAATATAGTTTAAACGTGTCCTTCACCGTCAGTAGAAACTGAACATGAGAGAACATGCCTGCTTCTGCTTTCCAGCCCCTTGACTTCTCCTGCAGGCACTCCGACACTCCTCTGCTGCTCTCTGCTGTCCAAACCATCCCACGGCCAGCGAAGCTTGCTCACATCAACCACTGGGAGCGCAGTAGCACCTTTACTGGCTCTCTACTTCACCCCAGTTTATTTTAGGGAGATTTACATGACAGGAAGATTAGAAATAACGATCCATGTGGAGCAACAATTTTTTTAAAAATCCATTTTTGTGGCTTTGCATTTATGATCACGATTCCCTACTCTCTCCGAGAGAAGGCATTTTTATTGAGTCCCAGTGTAAATCGCCTGATCCCTGCTTCATTGCAAAGGCTTCTGACAATGTTATGGTCCAACCTACGCAAGGTAATGTTTCAATGCCTTTCACATAGGACCTGGATCCTTGCCAGACAAGAGTCTACGAAAGTTCACAAGTAAAGGAACAAAGGGCGGGATAATGCTGCCTAGACATGCTAAATCTCCGCATTGGTCATTTTTAATACCTATGGAACTGGATCTAAAGGCAGATACAACTACAACCACAACACAACAGAGATTTGTAATAAATACTATTTATGACTCTTCTTTTGCATTAAATGCAATAAGGGGGGGAGAGGGGAAGCTATCTTTTAAAGCAGCCAAAATAATTTAAAAACCGTAGTTGTATGTATGCGTCTGAGGGTGCCCAAATGTTCAAAGGAGACATATTTGCTTTAGCTTCTTGGAGACTTATCCCAAATGCCAAGATCTAATTTAAACTGCTTGGACAACCTACATTTTCTAGACAATTGCTTTTTTTTTTCCTTTTTTTCTTTTTCTTTTTTAAGTCCACAGAATAGAGTGGCTTGTAGAGGGTCTGCTCTCAGTTCCAGAGACTGAGGACTTAGTTTCCAATTCCTTTCAGCTTGTTGAACCTAATTTACAGAACCCATGTAGGTCATGAAAACGGTGACGTCTGCTGGGAAAAACCAAAAGGAATAGGAGTCAGCCCCCGCCCCCGCTTCATTTTATTTTTCCCTGGTTTGGCTCCATTATCTGGAACATGGAAAGAAAATGTTCACATTTGCTTCGGGAGTGAAACTAGTATCTGAGCCAATACACGGGCCCTCAATGAGACGCTGCTCCATCTGAGCTCATGGACTCTGTTTCCTAAGAGAAAGCTTCACTCCCAGTATTGCCTCCACACCGCCTTAGACTGGAGGGGCTCCCGTGAGTGGAGGGCGTGGGGAGTCGTGACATCCCCAATGGTAGATCTCAGGCCCACTCACTGTTGCTCTGCCAGCTCCCCATGCAGGAAGTCAGGGGAACAGGTCGGAAATATGACCCCCGTTGATGAATGATGCCAAAGGCACTTTTGTAAAACTCAAACTTTGGGAAAGGGCAGAGGCTGGCCTGGATACATTCACACTGAAACAAAAGGAGGAACACGTAATTCCAAAAATCACTGACGCAACAAGCTGGGGATTTGAGGGTTGGCTTGTGCTGCTCCATGAAACGATGACCTGGGCACTGAGTCGCAAAGCCGCCATCTTCAAGGTGGCCTGGCAAGCCCTGCTACCAGGACCCCGCCGCTTTTAATTCTTTATCAGGGAACAAAAGGCCCACAAGGTTACTGACTCTGGAATCAGATGCTTTCCAGGGGGGCCAGGGGACCAGACTCTGAAACAAGCTTACAAAGGTTTCAGTTGCTCTGAAACTGGGGTCTTTGTGGGGCACATCTGACCTAAGAATGTCCACTATATGACAGAATGGATGGGAAATTGCTTATGAACTATGAATCCCAAACAGGTCTAAGCAGTTCTTATTGAATCACCAATGACAAACCCTTAGGTCAGCAGAGGCCTAAAATTGTCCATCATCCTGATATAGAGAGGGGGGCACAAGCCGCAAGCAATGTCTAACCCCAGTTTCAAGTACTGAGTTTGAGTCCTCTCTCCTCATGGGCTGTCTTGGACTTTCCAGACTTGCTTTAATGGCATGCAGCCGGATCCTGTGCCCTTCCCAACCACATAGAAGACGGGGAAAATGATTCTGCTCACTTGCCTGCACCTTTTATAGGCTGAAGTGTGAATGAACTATCAAAACCTCCTGAAACCCATTAAGCTGAATCCTGTCGCCAGTAACACATTGTACAACTTTTTAAAAAAAGCTAGGAGGAATTTTCAGCGGGATATGGGTATTTAAAAACACACCTCACTCATTTAATTGGGAGCCACACAGCTAAGTCTCTGATAATTGAAGTTTTACAATTTCTCTTGAGATTTTTTTTTTAAAGGCATTGATCACAAAATACTTATTTAATATTGTTCGACTGTGTGACTGCTCCCATGGGTTCTGGAGAGCTGGACAAAATATCCAGCACGTGTTTGTGAAGACATACAAACAGTATTCTTCAGAGTAGTTTTAGCGCCTTTCTACTGCAGCAAAGTCCTTGTAGTTACTTCCCATAAATATTTCCTTCATTTGGCATGGTGCTTAGCTCCATATTTTATTAATTAGCTTTATGTTTCATCCTAAATACTAAAATAGAAGCCATTCAAGTAACTGGGGATCCCAAATATCTCTAATGCAATGCTAATATCATCTCTCTGACTCGGGGACCTTGCTGTTAAATTTTGGGGTGTTCTGCAGCGGTGCCTATGCCTCATAGCAGGATCCTACAAAACCATGGCGGTTTTATTCTATTAGGAAATCACACCCGCAAAGGGGTCTGGAAATTTTCCGTTAGAATATTTCCAAATGCCAGATGCAAAGACTTTCATATTTTAAAAACCAGTTCAGGAACACAAATATTCCATGCTTATGTTTCAGAAGACCCAAGTTTCTCTCTGGAATTCTGGGTCAGAGAAGAACAGGTTAGTGTTGAGTTAGGTTTTAAAAAATGTCTCCAAATATGTAACAGATGACACTCTGCAATTCCAGCTATGCTCACCCATTCTAGAACAAAGCCCTAAACACACTGGGGAATTTCCGATCTGATCAGACAAACACCAGAGAGGGTGAGCGTGAGAGAGAAGGGGACTGGGATTTTTAGATAAGTGGAGTGGGCAGAAGTGGTACAACTCTCCTCAGGATTCTGCATTTGCTCTTGTCTCTGCCTGACAGCAAGCTGTTTTGTTTTAGCTGCTGCCCTTGGATTTGGAGGGTACCTGAGGCTGGAGGCCAAATCCAGTCTCTTCCCTCCACGCCTGACCTTCTCTGCGTCCTGGAGTAGATACTGCTGTTCTCTCTTCCTCTCCCTTCCCTGTGCAATTTAGAGGGAGAAATTATAAAGTTTTTGTAAAGCTGTCAATTATATGTAAGGTTTTTAAACTTCTGGTACCTTCCACTTTGTGTTTCAAGGGAAAAACTCAATGATTAGAGTCAAATTCTGTCTGTTATGGGTTAACAAATATTCTCTCAGCAACTACTGTGTGCTGGCCACTGCAGGGCTGGCAAAGAGGAGGAAGTCACGCGCCCTCATCTCAGGAAGCTCAGGACCTAGTCCTGGGGTTATAAAAACACCTAACTTAAATGGTAAAATTTCTAAGCCACAGAGGCAGGATTCAGTATTAGTGAGGACAGATAAAACTTTTTAACTTATAAAATCAGAACTTCACAAGGTCCAACCTAATTTGTGAGAATGTACAGCTTGATACAAACTTGTTTTGAAACAGTTGCAAACCCACAGCACTTTGAAAGGATTTTGAAAGGAATGATTATGTACTCATCCCCTTTCCATGAATGATGATTTGTTTTTCTAAAATATAAACAAAGTCTCATTTTCAAATAGCCATCTTTTCTTCACAAACCTTCCTCTTCAAGCCAACACGTTCCTAGATCTTGCTCTCCTTTTTCTTAAAACCTCCAGAGCACAGGTTTCCATAGAGTTTCTCTTTAAACACGGCTCACAGAAGGCTGAGATGTCGCACCTGAAGAGGGGGACCTCCCATAGTCAGGGATGGGCAGTCCGCCGTGACCCTGAGTCTCTTATAAATCAGGATAACCGATAAGTTCTACATCAAACTAACGTAATGAATAATTTGGAGTCACAGTGAGCAACAAGATGAGGTTCCTTTATGATCTGACCTCCTGAACCATGCTTGTCCATCATACTAGTTACATATTTGAGAAGGCTTGTATGTCCCAGGGCTCTAGAAAGGGTTTAAATTCAGGCAGGCGATCAAGCCCAGGAGGGAATGGATTTTTACAAAATAAAGAAAATCAGGCTTCAACCTACATAACACTTGTTTTTATATAGCCACATGCCCCTCAACAACTGGGGTATGTTTTGAGAAATGCGTCGTTAGGCAATTTCACTACCAATGTGCAAATATCATAGAGTGCACTGACCTAGGTGGTACAACCTACTACACACCTCGGCTATCAAGTATAGCCTATAGCTTCCAGCCTACGAATCTGTACACGTGAAACAAGCTGAGATTAATTCAAGCACAAGAGAAATGTTACAGTCAAGAGATGTCGTAAACCCGAGATGTATGAGGCTGCTGCCAGCATAACACAGCATGCTGCTTTACACCAAACTTTTTTTTAATAGGTAGAAAGAGTACACTCTAAAATAATGATAAAAGTACAACACAGCAAGCATATCAGCCACTAACACAGTTACATGGCCCATTGTTGACCTAACCGTTGTTATGCAGAGCATGACTGTAGTTTGGTTTTATTTATCTCATTACCTTAATCCTAGGGTACAGATTAAGATGGGATTAATGGGATGCCAAACTCCCATTTCAATAGCAATTCACAAAGTTGGTGGCTGCATTTGCTCCACTTCTGTACTTATTTCCACTTAGGTGGACCGACCAGAGGCAATAAAGGAACACATTTCACTTTGCTATGTAATAAATGACTCCGGAATGCTTTTCCATGTAATTATTTTCCTTTTCTTCTTTAACTTAATCTTAATAGCCCCACATTATTGCTAATGCAATATTATTTTTTCTTGATTACAAAGATGATTACTACTATTTTCTGATGCATGAAGATAATAATTATAATTGATGACCCACTACTTGTTCCCATGTTGTATATGTCTTATCTCTAACGGTTACAGTAATCATGGGGAAATGGAACTCAGAAAGGCCAAGTTAGGCCCTCCAGTTCATAAAGTTACTGGTAACTCATCGGGAGTCCAGATTTTCACCGAGGGTCCAGTTCCCAGATCCATCTGTTTCTTAAGAATCCAGAGGGTGGCAATCAAAGAATGGAACGGGAAGCTTGGGAGGTGTTCCTAGTTCTGCAGATGACTTCTGGATTACTTGGCTAATCCTCTCATCTCGTTTGGTGAAATAAAAACCATGCTACATCCATCTATTTATCTTAAAGGGATGTTACAAGACAGATATGCTGCTTTTGATAAAGCACACTTAGGAGAAGTGATGTGAAGAGTCTAGCTAACAGTCTCACTTCAGTGTTGTCTTTATCCATACTCTAATTTCCTTCAGAGCATTGCATATCATATCATATTACATCATAGCATATCACATTACTTCAGCATTTGGAATACACAACTTAGGAGTTCAGTGTATGGTGGAAACATTGTGAGTTACCCAGTGTGTCCGTTTCAAATGTAATGCAAAAAGAGACTTCAGAGGAGCTCGGTGATCTCCATCAGGTGAACTTCTGCTCCTCTGCTTAGATAAAGCAGACACGATCTACTGTGCATTTTCCACTTCTGCAGTGGGTTATAGTCATCCTAAGTTTCTTTCTCTATTTCCTTTATTCCATTTTCTTCCAATCTGCCTGATGCATTTTGTTTGTTCAAACTTCAGCCTTTCTGTCCATTGACTAATGACTTCTCTTTCTCCATATCCTCCTCTCCCTCCCGCTCCTGTTGTCCCTCCCGCCCACTCTGCCTGCCCGTTTCCAGTCCAGCTGCTCATGCCCCTTATGTTTTCCCTCTCTGGCTGTCATCCTCCATCCTCGTCCTCACTGTTAGCACTCTGGCACCCTCTCCCTTCTTTCCCCCCTCCCTCTCATCCTCATGCCTCCTTCCACCTTTCCTCATTATTGCTGCATTTATAAATAGCCTCCAAGCAATCTATCATTGACGCATTGCACACACAGTAGCTAACTGCAGCAGGAAAATTTACCACGCTCATTTATTATCCTCTTAGAAGAAGTGCTGAGCAGGGGTCAGAACTGCAAGAGACATCTTTCCCGATTTGGTGGCTCCTAAAGGAGGAGCTGGCGAGAGTTAATAAGAAAGCTGTCTTCTCATCTCTAAGGTTGACTGCAAATATGTTTCTAAAGACACAAAGCTAAGGCAAGAATATATCAGGCGCGGAATGATAGCAATCCCTGAATGCCCGGGGCGTCTCACAAGTCTTGTTTTACCGTTGCAGATGTAATAACTTAGCACAGTGCATTTACAATGCACGGGCCCTGTTTTAACTCTTTAAAACAGATTATGTAATTCAGGGCTTTTCCTACAGTCAGGCAGTTTGTGTACAGCTGAGAGGGCAGAGCTGGGGTTGCCTGTCAAACTGTGGGAAGAAGCCAGCACTAGCCCATTGTTCATATGAAGGAAATGAGGCACAGGTGAGTTAAGTAACTTGCTCAAGTGGAAGAACCATGTAAATGACAAGTTTAAAACAGGGCATTTTATGCATTTTGACAAACGTACCATCTCTTACCCTGTGTACGAGTATATTGTTCCTTCACTAACCCGTACGCAGAATGAGGACAAGCACACGTCTACCTTGTTCATCCTTGTGGCTACTATTTTTTTAAAAGAGTGAACAAATAAAGGGTTAAAGTCATGAAGCACAGAAAGGATTGGTGTTCCCACCAAAAGAGACACACAGTGATTTTGAAGAAAATGTGTTCATGGCACCTTCACTTCCATCAGAACAGGGCGGAGGTCGGGGAGAGCCTGAATTTGGACACTGGGCTGCAGGAAAACTATGCAAGGCAGGCAGGATCAGGACAGCTTGCTGATGAGGTAGAGTGTGCTGAGGGGGTACCTCCAGGAGGAGTATGCGGGGACAGCCTGGGGCCTGAGCAGACATGGCCTGCATGAAAGCTTGTTTACAGGAAGAAGGGAGATTCGAGAGACACATGGTTGGTGTCCAGTGTGCTTGGGGAAAGGTAAGTTTAACAACAGTGCAGCCATGTGTTAACTACTACTCTGTCGGGCCCTGTGCGTTAACTACTATCGTGTCGGGCTCTGTGCATTAACCCCTACTGTGTCGGGCCCTGTGCATTAAACACTACTGTGTCGGGCCCTGTGTATTGTAGGTGTTACCTCACTTGGTCCTCACCAAAACCTCTGGGATTAGGACTAATCCTCCTCCCATTTCAAGATAAAAAAAAAAAATTGAAGCTAAGTAAGTTGTCATGGTTTCAAGGACAGCAAAAGGCAGACTCTGGACTCGTTCCCAGGTCTGCTGATTTCAAAGTTCCCATTCTTGCCATTCTAGCTTAGGAGGTGAGATTCGGGTTCAAGGGGGAGACCCTCTGGGGAGGAACTCCTACCACCAAGAGCACTGAAGGAAAAAGGACGGCTGCTGAGCCTGAGGGTCAGGAAGGTCACACAGGTTTCCAGAGATGGACTCAGCCCTGGGGAATGAGACCACCACCCAGAGACAAAGCTGTGGCTGAGGTCGGAGAGAGGGGCTGATCACTGACACAGGTGAGAGCCTGGTTCCTGGTGACCAGGTTCTTCTTATCTACACGTCAGAACGGAGCCAGCCGCAGGCGACTCGGCGTTTGCTGCATTCACTGCCACGAGACGAGCCCCGCTCATGCCTCTGGTTCTGGAACCCAGGGTGGAGGGAGGCTGTGGAAAGGGGAGTCCTGTGCAGGCAGGCGGCTTTCTGGCATCACACTGTGGAGTTCAGATGACTCCGTCTGCCAGGATCTGCCCGATGTGATCTCGGATATGTGTGGAGTGAGGAGGGGCATAAACAAAAATGCGCAAGGCTGTGCGGAGGCTGCCTTTCCCCCAGCGGCCTTCAGAAGTATGTGTGTGCTTTCCTTAAGTTTCTCTTTAATTGGACCTTTTATTTATGGGCTGCAGCTAAATCAGCACAATGTGCTCGGTGGCTCGCTGGGATGCCTGCCTAGAAGCAGCTCCATGTTTTGGCTGCGAGTGTGCTTATAGGCTCCATGTAATTTTTTACATATGCTGTTTCTGTCCTCAAAATGACTGCTTCAGGGAAACTCAAGTAACAGGCGTGGTGGCCAGGGGCGGGCACACGGGCTGTTTGGTGGAAACAAAAGCCACACTGCGTGGCCCGAGAGAGCCAGCATGATGGCTGGATTCCCACCCTGGGTCCCGCTGTGAGGACCCGGTTGAAAATGGCAGTAATGTCACCTGAACTTTTAAAAAGCCCATCGAGGTACCTTGCCTTTTGACATGGAAGCTATTCATAGATTGCTTTGTGCTTGACAGCAAATACCCTCCGAAGAAGAGCTGGACGCAGCAGGACTGAGGGTGATAAGCAGGGTTTCCAAAACAAGGCTGGCGGCCAAGCTGCTTCCCGCTGGCAGGGCCGAGTGACGGGAATGTGGGCACACGTGTCTGGCCCCGCACCAGCCTTCCCGGCCTGGCCCGTGGGTTTGGAGCGAGCAGCACTGGAAGCCAATTCAGGTCACAGGGACACTTGCAGGCATGGCTCCCCAGAGCGGTTGGGGGAGGGGTCACACCCTGAGGGCTGTGGATCGCAGCAGGATGTGCCTGAGGGAGCCCAGGTATTCTGGACACATTTTGGATGGAATCTGACCATAGTCAGAGGCTCCCATTGGTTTTCTTCACGTTACCTGTTACTTTTCTGTCTGGAAAGCCCTAACCTTTCACCAACATCTCCCACTGCCTCTGACCACCCTGAAAGGATGAGAGAGGAAGTGGAAAGAACAGGCAGAACTGATTCCACTCCTGGATCGGCCAGTACTGACCTTGGGCAAGTTACTAA
This sequence comes from Murina feae, assembly GCA_004026665.1. Taxonomy (NCBI): domain Eukaryota; kingdom Metazoa; phylum Chordata; class Mammalia; order Chiroptera; family Vespertilionidae; genus Murina; species Murina feae. The sequence continues at coordinate 20,631 of PVJC01007869.1, forward strand.
ACTCTGCTCCAGCGTCTTTCTCTGTCACAGGTGGAGGGAGGACTGCCAGACCCAGTGTCCAGTGAGGACCAGGGAACTCTGGAGAGAAGAGCAAGCTGAAGCATCTGACAGCCACATGCTGCCTGCAGTCTCAGGGGGGTGGGACCTGCACTCCCACCCAGAGCTCTCCCTTTCCTCCGCCCCATTCTACACGTGCACCCCACTGTTGCCCCATAAATCCTGCCCACCCATGAGAGTCCACAGAGCGACGAGGACACATCATTTCTGCATTCACTGTGGACAATGCCAAGGAGAGAATAAGAGGATCCACATCACATCATGGAGCGTGTTATCACCCTCACCATTACCAACAACACAACATCATAAAAAACACTCCTGTGTCAATGATAACACAACAATGATCCTGGAGAAGAGGTTTATTTACCTCTAAGTCATAGCTATTGTAAGAAAAAAAGCAAATGTACCGTTGAGTAACCACTGTGTTTACCTATGTCTCCTCTTCTGGATTTAGTTTCTTATCAGCAAGAACTTAGCATTATGCCTGGTTCCAGTAAAACACAAAGAGAAAGAAAGCTCACAGATAGTCCAAAACCTGTGATCTCCTGGCAAGGCTCTTCCAACAACACTTGGTTGAAAACTGCTAAGTACTGCCTGCTTTGACTCCAACTAAAGGGCAAAGAGAGCACGTCAGTCAGAGAGAAAGTGGGGAGTGAGGGGCGGGAAAGACCGACAGCCTGCAGTGGGGAGGGTGTGTGTAACGGACCACCTGCACTGTTCCTTGTGCATTCACTGCTGCGTGGCCTCACACATGCTGCCTGAGCTCTAGGATCCAGCGAGGCGGGAGAGTGGGTATCTACCACAGGGCGCTGTTGGTGGCAGAGAGGAGGACAGCTGACGGCAGTAAAGAGACAGACGAGGTCTCACTCCATGCCGCATCTAGCTCGAGGGGCACTCTGGTCCCATTCAGCCACTGCCCTGTGCCTACACATGACACAGATGACGGAAGTCCTGGTACTGCCCTTGGAGTCACGCTCTTCCCCAGTCTCTGGTTAAAAGAGAGCAAGTCCCAAGCAAAGGGTCACTTCGGATCTCGGGAGTGCTTGTTCACACAGTTACATCCCCCACGCAGGTGGGGCCAGGCTTATTATTTCAGTGTTTAGGTGCTAAAAGAGACAGAGGTGCCCACAAGGTCACACTGACATCCCAAACGCTCTAGGCGCTGGGACCCACTGTCTCTAGGGCCCGAGCAGAAAGATCCTGGGGATCCACATGTGGGTGATAGCAGAGCAATGATAAAAGCCCCCCCGCTGGCACCGGCTCCCTCAAACGAACGTCGCTGAAGCCTTCATCCCGTTTCCTGTGCGGCCCACACTGAAAGCACATTGGAGTTATTTTCCCTTTTAAAAATGTTGTTTTATGTTTCAGCTTTCAAGATGTCCTAGTTTCTGCATCACAGCATCTTCACATACCAACTCAATGTGTTTTGTGTTCATTTGGAGAGGCCCTCTCTCCCTCTCGTCCCCTCCCTTCCTCTTTCCTCCCTTCCCCTCCGAAGGCATAAAAGGGAAGCTGCTGGCTTAGGGGACAAGCAGCTCTGGGGTGTCTGGAGTTTGGGGGTGAGAGGAGGGAGAACAAAATGAAATTCTAATTTGGCCCATCTCATCTCAGAACACCAGAGCCCTATGAAATATTTATGCTCCTCCTGACCCCCACAGCAATGCAGATTGGGGTCCTTGCCAAGAACAAATTAAGATGTCTGCATCTGTTACTCCCGGTCAAGCAAACCTCCGTGTGTGAGGAAGGGGAAAGGCGAGCAGGATCAGCCCAGAAGGCTCCAGCGCTCTATTGGGAAAGCTACTCGCTGGAAACACAATCAAATCTCTCTTCAAAAACCATAACAAATACTTGGCTGTATCTGTGCACCTAAAAACCTCAGAATAGCAGTGTCATCAGGTGCATTTCAGATGTCTGACTTTCAGCTGCTTTGGGGCAGGCATGGCTGCAGGCCGGCTATAACGCAGGCAGGGCTCTGGGGACCATGTCCTTCTTCCCTTAACCAAGGCCCTCTCCATGCTGCAGTGCTGGAGACCCTGAGAACTGGATCCCTCGGAGCCCTCTCCGGCCGGAACTTCCCCCAGGCCCATGCTGCTGCCCTGCACGCTATTTCCAGGCTCCCTTTCTCCCCCTCGGCCCCTTGGATCAAGGAGGAAAAGAGCTTTGGGAAAACAGGTGGGCCCTGGCAGCAGGGGCGATGGGAACGTTCCGTGGCAGGAATACAGGTGAAAAGCCTTTGGCGGTGGGTTCTCAGTCCTTCCGAGGAGCAGGTGAGCGAGACAGGCCCACCTGGCATGGAACCAGGGGAAGGAGTTCTGGGGTGGACAGCACGGCCAGCGCCGGTGTAGCCTTCAGAGAAAGGCTCCCTGAGATTACCTGCTCATATTTCCCACCCTCCTCCCACCCAGCCTCAGCCTGGAGAATGATAAAGAAGCCACCCCAGGTTTTGGGCCTGGGGAAAAGAGGCCCCTTCACCTCCCTGGGAGAGAGGCCTTACAGAGAAAGAGACCCAGAGGTTCCTGTATGGTGCAATCCACTCAACAATGTAGACAGTCAGGTCAGGAATTGCAGCCACAGCCCAACTATTCCAGGAAGAGAATGACTTTGCCTAGAGGGTCCTCTACACCTGAACCCCTCCCTGATAGCACCTGGATGCTGGGATTTGGGATGTTGGTGAATTTTCTTTTCAAAAGAGACATGATTATAAGTTAAGACTGTGTTGCTTGACCATTAATCAAGATTAACAATGATACTATTTTCCTTATAAGATAATCTAATTCTTTCAAACACCTGGTAGGATACTGATATAAATCCAAGGGACTTCTGAGCTGATGAAACGCAACCCCTCCCTTTTATAAGTGAATAAATTAGGGTCCACAGGTACTTGTTATCTAGCCAGTTCACCTGGCTAGTCAGTAGTAGAAGTGGGATGCGTGCACAGAGAAAGTTACAGTTATCAGCAAGGTCTGGGACCATAAGGGAACATTTCACACCTGAGAGGTGTGAGCAGGAGGGTAAGATCATTCATCAGACGTGCCAGGCACTGTAGGTGACTAGTGCGGAGTAAGACAGGCATGGCTTTGACATCCCAGGAGATACAAAGCACTGCATTGTTACCAAATAATGGGAAAATGGAAGCAAGGCTAGTTTTATTTCCCAAAAGAATCAATTTATCTGCGGGCTAGCCCTTTGAACACTTTACATCATGAGAAAGTTGTATGATAGCCAAAAACACGCTCAACTATCAGTCTCTCAATAATAAGAGATTACATCTCTCTTGTTCATTGTCAAATGCATCCACCCTATTCATGAAATGAAAGGGATTATTAATTGCAAAAGAGCTCTCTCAGCTTTCCTAGAGTCTAGCCCCTCACCCTCAGCCAAAGATACAACTGTTGCTGTGAAGCTACCGGCCCCCATAGTCAGGGATTCCTCTGGCTGGACCCCACATAAAGGAGACAGATGCTCGATTGTTGCTGACGTGGAGTTATAGAGTCACAGTGTACCATGCATTTATCTTTGACTCTGCAATAAATAAACATCTAGAGTGATATTTCAAAATGCTATTTGAAATGTTTTGAGTACTACTACTAATAATAATAATGTGGAATGCTATTAAAAACGGTTTAGCCTAAACACATTCTGGGCATTATAACTCATTCCAACAGTCCCTGAGTCATAATACTGGAGCAAAAGGTGTCATGAAAACACAGCCTCATCTGGGGCAAAAATCACCTATCCTCTTCTGCAAATGCAACCATATGCCTGTTTTTACAACTTCCCTCTGAAATTTAATTTGGAGGCAGCTTGAATTAGCAATGAAGAGATAATCATAGAGTCAATTTTTAAGGAACTGAATGATTATTACTTTCAAGAACATAAGATGACCCTTCAAAGTTGACAAATAAGACCCTGGGGACCCACTTTAATGAACTGACAAGGACAGCTCATAATTAGCATCTCAATCACTTTTGCCCTGAGACCTGTTCACACTGTTTGTTTTGATTCCCTTATTTGAAAGAACAAAGGAATACTCAGCCCATTGCTAGTATGAATTACCACAATTCCAAAATTAATAGGGTATAAATTAATCCATTTGTATTCCATTTAATAATACTCACCAGGTTGCAGGCTAATTCTATTCCTCTGCCCAGAGGCAAAGCATTAATGAACTGGCTCAGTGGGGGGCGGGAGAAGGGTGACAGGAGGGGAAGGAAGGGGGGTGACAACAATATGAAAGAATTATGGGAAGTCTATTGATGAGAGGGGGTAACAACAATATGAAAGAATTGTGGGAGGCCATTACTTTTCTTTGTTTTGGTTTCTCCCTTGATGTGATGTTTATAAAAACAAATAGAACTAAGACTTCCATTCTGTACTTAACACAGCTGACTTTGTATATAGATATGTGCCTAACAGTCACAAAGCATTTTACTTTCCGGACTGGGCACTGGGGGAGGATCATGCTACAATGTGGAAGAGGCTGTTTGCCCATCAGCCTTTACCATGCACTGTAACCTGTGCCCTAGTCCTATTCAAAGGGAGGTGGGAAGCCTTAGGTAACCCTCATATGGCTTATGGAGGCCCTTCAGGATCTGTCCCTTGCTTACCCATGTGGCTTTACCTCCCACTATGCTCTGATTTGCATCCAAGCTGTGGCCACTTCCCAGCATTCTCTCCTCAGAGAGCCTTTGCATATGCTATTGCCATCATCCAGAACAATTCTTTATATCTCCTCTTCCTCTGGCTAACTCCTACTTACCCATGGAGTTCAGTTTAGGAGTCATTTCTCCCAGGAAACCTTTCATGGGCCCTAAGTCTTAGTAAGTTTTGAACAGAGCTGAACTCATTGGAAAGATCTTAAATGAAGTTTATAGCAACTGCTCCCACATACACTCTCTCTCTCTTCCTCACCCTCCTCTTCCCGTACCCCAACACCCCCTTCCTCCCGAGAAGTGTCAGTCCATTCCCTTTCTATGTCCCTGCTTCTATTATATTCACCAGTTTATTCTGTTCATCAGATTTTTTTATTGACTTAATTTTTAGATTCACTTGTTGATATATATGTATTTGTTGTCACTTTGTTGTTCATAATTTTTATCTTTATCTTTTTCTTCTTCTTCCTCTTCTTAAAGAATACCCTTCAGCATTTCATATAATCCTGGTTTGGTGGTAATGAACTCCTTTAGCTTTTTCTTGTCTGTGAAGCTGTTTATCTGACCATCAATTCTAAATGATAGCTTTGCTGGATAGAGTAATCTTGGTTGTAGGTTCTTACTATTCATCACTTTGAATATTTCTTGCCACTCCCTTCTGGCCTGCAAAGTTTCTGTTGAGAAATCATCTGACAGTCGTATGGGTACTCCCTTATAGGTAACTAACTGTTTTTCTCTTGCTGCTTTTAAGATTCTCTCTTTGTCTTTTGCCCTTGGCATTTTAATTATGATGTGTCTTGGTGTGGTCCTCTTTGGATTCCTTTTGTTTGGGATTCTCTGTGCTTCCTGAACTTGTAAGTCTATTTCTTTCATCAGGTAGGAGAAGTTTTCTGTCATTATTTCTTCTAATAGGCTTTCAATATCTTGCTCTCTCTCTTCTTCTGGCACCCCTATAATTCGATGTTGGTACATCTGAAGTTGTCCCAGAGGCTCCTTACACTATCTTCATATTTTTGGATTCTTTTTTCTTTTTTCTTTTTAGGACAGGTGTTTTTTGCTTCCTCGTATTTCAAATATTTGACTTGATTCTTGGAATTCTCTAGTCTGCTATTGGATCGCTGTATATTATTCTTTATTTCAGTCAGTGTATGCTTAATTTCTGACTGGTCATTTTCCATTTTTTTGGTATTCTCATTAAGATCCTTGAAGGTCTCACTAAGTTCCTCGGAGGTTCGTAGAAGATTCTTGAGTAGGCTTATAACTGTGTTTTTGAACTCTATATCCAGTAGTTTTCATTTGTGGCCTGTTTCTTTGTGTCCACATTTTGGCTGCTTCCCTGTGTTGATAGAGTGGCTTTGGGTGGTAGGTGTCCTCTTGGGCCCAGTGGCTAAGCCTCCCCAGTCACCTGAGGTGGACATTCCTGATGTAACCCTTTGTGGGCTGGGTGCACAGTCTTATTGTAGTTAAGCCTTGATTCCTGGGAGGAAATGACCTCTGGGCCAATTGACTGTGAGGAACCCCTGTGTCTATAGTGGAAGAACTGCTGTGCAGGAGACACCCTTATGGGGCAGAACTTGCTTCAGTAGGGCTTTGGTGCTCACTGAGTCTGCCTCTTGAGTGTGTTCCTTATGGATCTGAGGAGTTGAAATCTGGTATCTGACCACTGGGAACACTGGCTCCTGGATCTCCAAGAAGGTGCAAAGTCAGCTGCTGTGTGAGTCCACCCAGCAGGAGCTATAGATTTCTCTTCTTTGTTTGGGGTTTGGAACTTTTGGAGCTCTCTGACCCAGCTGCAGTTTGTTAGGTTAGGCTGCATGTGGACAGGCAATTGATTTGCACCACTGTGCACAGTGGGGGTGGGGTTGTAAATTGGATGGGGTGGGGTCTCAGAGAATCACCAGGGTGGAGCAAACATCGATGGTTGTCTGTCAGCCATCTCAGCGTCTTGGTGTCCCTGAGTCCCGCGCCCCCACGATAACAATGATCCCTACGAGCAGCTCTGCGAGAAAGCCACCCTCACTTTCCGACCCGATGCAGACAGTCTAGTTTTCCCCCACAGGAGTTTCTCCTCATAGTCTTCCCAGAAGTGAGTTCAGTGCAGTCAGGAGTTTGTATCTCCCTTCTGATTGAAAAAAAAACAAAACCGTGCACCGAGGTACCACTGTTTCTCACGCCTCCATTCCTCTGTTCTTGGCTCCTCCGCACCTTCTACCTAGTATCAATGCGTTTTTCTTTCCTTTTAGTTGTAGAACTTCCACTCAGTCAGCTTTTCCCTGGTTCTGGATGATGGCCATTTTGGCTTTTAGTTATAGTTTTAATGTGGTTGTGGGAGGCAGCACATACAGATATATACCTTATGCCGCCATCTTGGTTTTCCAATAATTGTATCTGCTAAACTGTATTTTAATCACAAGACTGAAGTTGCCCAATAACCAATGTTATGTCAATTAAAAATAACGTAAAAGGATCTTCAGGTGATTTATACTAATTTTCACATATTGAACAAATATAATTGCAAAGGTTTACATATGTAGTAACTATAATATAGTATCACAGACACCTATAATAGGAGAGATTATATGTAGTAGAACACTTATCTTCCCTGCCTCCTCAGTTGAGAGATGAGGAAACTGAAGCCTCAAGAACCAGTCCAAGATCAGACCACTAGTTGATGGCAGACCTGAGGCTAGAATCAAGCCCTTCTAGCATTGGGCTCTTCACCCCTCTTTCTCCTAGCACTGCAGTCTTTAATGAAGAACAATGCATTATGTGTTATGGTAATTGCTATGGCATTGGCTGCTTTCTTTGTAAAAAAATAACAACACCGGAATTTTTTATATTCCTTAAATATAATCTTGCAATGGAATAATCAAAGCTAACTGCCATTGTGTAACACAGTGTGTCTGCCTTCTGAAGGACTAAGCTTGCTGAAGGGTGGTTTAGTGTTTATGATCTTTTTGGGGAGAAGGAGCACATGGGAGCCGTGGAGAACCACAGATTTCCCCTGTTCTACAGGGATCAGTTTTGTGTGTAAATTGTTGCCCTTTCTACCAGGACAGTCAAAAGAGGACGCTGAGGAACTGGAAAGAACCCTAATTACCCTGATGAGTTTACACTAAAAGCATCCCAATTTCCTGTCTTCTACTGAATTGTTTTTTCCATTATTTTATTCCTCTTTCTCAGTTTATTTGGCTTAATTAGGCAGTTTGCTTGATTTGCAATGGAGAAACAGATGAAATTTGACTTTTATTTACTTGTAAAAGAGGTTTCCACTAAGCTGCACTGAGAACTTGCTTATCTTTATTATAATAATTGAAACAAACTGCCTTTTCAGATGAAGGGCAAACTAGTTGTATTTTTAGTTATTTAGTATTTTAATAGAAAAACAGGTATGTAGGACAATACATAAAGGTGAAGTGTAATTAAAAGTTGAACACCCCAAACTAACTTAAATTCAGATGCGTTTATGTGTTTAGGAAAAGGTCAACTCACCTAAGGAAGAGAGCTCACACTCACTGAGCACCAGGCATGGTGCTAGATGCTTTATATACAATGTCTCAATCTTAAATTTCAGAGAAATGCACGACTATGTAATTTTATAGATGAGGAAACTAAAGTTCTAAGAGTTTTATAATTGGCCCAAGTTCATAAGCTACAAAGCTAACATTTGAATCTAAGGGGTCTGGCCTTGAAGCCAATGTTCATTCTACTACATGCCAGTGAGGGGTCTTGCAGTCAGTAAGACCAGGGAATAATCTGACGTCTCAGTCATGGCTGTCCAGAGGGAAGGAGAGGAGGAGGGAGGCCAGAAGGATGTGGCACAACAAAGGAGGGAGCATGTGAGCAGGGGCAGGCACCAAGAGAGGCCATTTGTGAGAAATCCATGGCTAAGGGGAAATGGGAGAGGAGCTTGAGGGCAGTAATAATGAAGAATTATTGCTCTCCCCCTTTCTCATCATAAAGGATTTACGTGGTACATGGCTGGATTTCCAAGTCAAGCAGAGAGCCAAAGGTGAGGATGTGTCAGAGAAGGCAGATTCGCCTGCTGGACTCAGAAGGCCTGGGGGAGATGCAACAACCAGAGGAGTTGCAACTGCTTGACTGACAGAGCACCGGACGGTGGTGCTCTCCCCTTGCTGACAACAGCAGCAACCATCACTGTGCATAGGCATCTGATTCAATCCAACTTGCATTTCTTGAGCAAGCCCTGTGGCCTTGATATAGCCCTTGACAATGGGTCTAAGGGTATGGGCAAAGGAAAGTCCCTGCCTTCCAGACTTAAAGACCTGTAAACAAATATATAAATAACAGGTCCCGACTTTATCTTGAACTCTACAAGGGCAGAGACCTTGTCTCTCTCCCGCCCTCCCTCCTCTCTTCTCTCCTTCACACCAAGTGCCAGGCATTGTTCTTGGTGCGACAATCCCAAGAGAAAGGTCTCTGTCCTTATGAAGCATATGTTCGAGAGCTATGCCATTCCATACAGTAGTCCCCAGCCACATGCCACTGTTGAATGTAAATTTAAATGAATAAAATTACACAACTGGCTCCTCAGTTGCACTAGCCACATTTCAGGTGTCAGAGTCACAGGCGGGCGGTGGCTTCTGGAAGGAACACTGCAGATACAGGATTTTCCATCCCCACGGAGGGTCCTGTCACACAGCACTCTCTGCAGACTCATTTGTCATTTGATTGTTGGAGTCTGCCTGTGCCTGGCACATAGTAGGCGCTATTCAATAAGCAATAAAGGTTACAGTAATGTGATAAATACAATGACGATGGTAGGTCCTGGTACAGAAATAGCATAGAGGAGGAAATGTTTCACGTAGCAGGATGGGGATCAAGAACTACCACCCAGATGAGAGAGGAATCAGTGGTAGGATTTGAAATGTACTAAAAGTTTCCATAAGCATTTGGTCAACAATGGCAGCTTGCTACAGTTCTAAGGGGAAAGTTGAAGAGAGCTCTTTCAAAGTGAAGTGCGAGCTTTAACTGCAGCACTGCTCAGCAGCTTGGCCTGGTAGGCTGAGATGTGGGGGAAGAGGGAGAGGGCACAATAACAGCTTCCAAACTCCCAAGGAATTCTCATTAGGAGGAAGTAAACAAAAAGCATGCCCTCCCCAGTTTGGCTTGAAATAGTCCTGATTCCTAACTATTACTATGCATCGCAAATGAGTGCTCTGCGATGCCTACCTTTTAATCAGCAGATGTGCTAGTCAGAGCCTTCCAGAAAAAGAAGCAGTACTTAGGTGTCCATTCCTTAGCCACAAAGGGAAACTGAATAACAACATACACACGACATGTGGTCAGTGAGGGAGGCCTCTGGGGTCTGATTCGAAATGGCTCTGGTCTGGCGCTGCCCGATCCAGTGGGCATCTCAGCTACGGGAGACCCAGCAGATTGCAGAGCATGGAAAGGAAACACAAACAAGTGCTAGATGGGGGCCAGGTTAGGACAACTTCAATGACCCAGGTTAGAAGCACAAAGACAAACCTGGTTATATCTTGCATGAAGGTGACCTGGGGGTCAGCCAGACACCCCTGTTCTTGCTCACTGTCACCAGAATAAGTCCTATAACTAACGCTTGGCTAGTCCTTCCTACACGCCAGACATTATTTAATTCATTGAATTCCTACGGCGACCTTACAAGATTCCTTTTGATAGACAAAACTTTCCAGGGCGATTCCCCTGCCTGACACCCGGGGGACAGGTGGTGCACCGCCAGATTTGAGGAGAGCAGAGAATCAGGGAACCCGGTCACCACTGGGTGAGTATTTTCAGGTCTCTTCCCCCTGAAAGTTCACTGTTTTGCAAATGAATGCTCTGTCAGGCCTCGCTTTTGTCACATCTCCCCTCCCTAAATCCGTGGAGGCCCAGGCAATAGACTTTGATAAGATCTGCAAATTCTGTACTTTTCCATGAAGTCTCAAGGGGAGTGACCGAGAGTGACCCAAAACAGCTGATCTCTGCTGACAGAAAAGTCCCTGGCTTGCCTGCTGGAAGTCCGGCATCTGCCTCTGGTCAGCAAGGCACAAGAGCCCAAGTCTTGGGCAACCCTGCACTTCAACCACCTATAGTTTTTTCTACACACGATGAAGAGTTTGTATGTTAAACCAAAGAGACAGCTGCAAGTGCCATAAGCTCTGCATTTCCTATACCTATAGGTATGCCAATTACACCATTACAAGTGCAGCAGGCCCTGTCTTAGAAAAGATTGTTCATTTTCTTCAATTAGCATCTGTTTTTTAAAATATATTTTACTGATTTTTCACAGAAAGGAAGGGAGAAGGACAGAGAGCTAGAAACATCGATGAGAGAGAAACATCGATCAGCTGCCTCCTGCACATTCCCCACTGGATATGTGTCCACAACCAAGGGACATGCCCTTGACCGGATTGAACCTGGGACCCTTGAGTCCACAGGCTGACGCTCTATCCCCTGAGCCAAACCGGTCTTGAAGTCTGTTGGTCCTACAAAGACAGGTCAAACTACAATAAAGTGGAAAAATAAAACTTGCAATCAGTGTATCTCATTGAAAAAATAAGACTTGTGTGTTCTTAACATGACTGAAGCAAGCTTCTTAGTTACTAGAGTAACATCCAAATTCTACTGAAAGCTTCTAATTTTGTGTGCATTACAACTGTAATAGGTGTATCATCCCTAACAGAGCTGCGTGCTGCACAGTGACACCTGCCTTTGAATGAGCTGTATGTCATGTACTTCACCCCACACTCTAGGAGAAAACAGGAATGAAGAGGTACTCAAGCTCTATGTGCTCCTGGAAAATCCTTTCCCTTCACCCATCCCTGCCTCTTCTTCAACACTCCCAGTCCCAGCATCACAATCTGCCTTGGAGGCCATCAGGACAAACCCAAACGTGTCCTGCTCCCTTTTTTATATGTCACCCAAGGCTCCAGGTCATTCCTCTTCACTCCTGCTCCCGATATGACTCTGAGCATCCCTTCTCTGCCTCCATTTCCCCCTGCTCAACTTCGAAATCTCTGTGGCTCCTTGAACTCATGTCCATCAGCAACAAGATCCTCCATATTCGCAATTTCTTTGACACTTTGCTTCACCTTCTTGTTCTCACCCAAAAGGAGGCTCTCCCCTCTCCCACCTGATCCCCTCTTGAAATCTCCAGCCTATGCTCTCTGTCAGCCTACCCCAACCAGAAGCCACAGGACAAGGGAGCCCACTGGTGCCATCCCTGCAGAAAATTCCTCCCCCTGCCTCTCCCTCCCTGCCCTTGCACTAAGCAGAGTGGACAACAGTGGGCAGGGGAGAGTGTCCAGCACAATGGGAAAGATGAGGCTAGAGGAAGAAAGGCTAGGGTGTGTCAGAGAGCAAAAATGCTATCCCAAGTCTTCATTATTCAATCTACCATATTCATTTGCTCTCTCTAAAGTCCGGTAAGTCACAGGAAAACACTGCAATGTTGGAAGGACACTATGGCTATATACATAGGCTCAGTGAGGCAGGAGAATGGGAGAAGGGAGGAAGAATCAGCTAGTGGTTCAGGGAATGGAGAGTTGCTTGTATAAAACACTTTTCAAAATAGAGAAAGGTTTCTAGATATCTCTCTCTCTCTCTCTCTCTCTCTCTCTCTCACACACACACACACACACACACACACACACACATATACACACATACACATCTATAAAACTGCTGAATGTGAATGCTTAGCCAGATTTTCACACACAAGTTATAGGAAACAGCTAAAATTGTCATAGTGGACATGAATTCAAACTTTAAATAATGGAATGTGACTGGCCAAAAAGTCCAAGAGAAGTGTATTCCAATTGTCTATAATTTTACTATCCTGCAGAACTACCTGCTTAATTCAGCCAAAACTTACACGAGCTGCCTCTATGCATTCTCTCTGTTGCTGGTGCATATTCGGTCCTGATGGAACAACCTAAGCCCCGATGTAGAGACCTGGGTCTCACAGCAGCTCCTAAAAGCACCATGAAGATGATGATATCTTCCCTGTGGTTTGTAAGCCTCAGCTCCCAATTACCTTTGCTCAATTTGCCATCATTCATAGGTAGCTCTAAACTCCTTTTTACAAACTGATTTTCTTCCTCTATCAACTGTAGAAATAGCAAGTTTCGCATCAGCAGGGAGCACCTTCTCTTTCTAAGACTAATTCCTTCCAGCTACCTTAGCAATCTTGGAGTCCAGTCTTCCCTTAAGCATTTTCAAAAGTCTTCAGAGGCACCATGAAGTGAACAAAGAATTTCATGGTCAAGCAACTTCGAGAAATACCAACTTTTGTGAAATTCACAAAAGTTAAATAGATATTCCTTAAGGATTAACTTCTGAGAGCTTTAAATGCCAACTGCAAATGGTAAATCTCCTGGAGGAAGACAGTATGCAGAGATTTTCAAATTTATTTAGCTAAAGAATACCCTTTTTCCAGCAAGCGCTTTGCAGGACAAGTATGCTGCTGAAACTTTAGAATGTGGATTACAAAAGAAGAAACTGGGATCCGAAGAAGGGGAAAATGTCTGTGCAAGGCTTCCCAACTGACCAGGGTTCTCCCCCTGCTTCTGGAAATACTGAGATTTCGTGTTGACCTTATATGCAACCTCCTTTTATAGACATAACCAGTCTCAACCTCCATCTCTACAGACCAAAGAACTCAACTTTTTTGTTTTTTCCCTAATATGGCACGTGTCCTTTTTCACCCTTTCTCCCCTTTATCATTTTAATTGCATTTCTCTGAACCTTGACCAATTCTAAATTATCTTTCTTGAGGATAAAGGCCAGGAACAGCATACACATTCCAGGTAGGAACACAGGATGGCCTTGTACATGTTTTCAGTCTAGTTTCCCGTAACCTCCCCAAGGACTCAACATTTCATGGGTCCTCTGGCCTACAGAGCATGAAGCTCGCTGTCTTTTCTAGGGCTGCCCTGATAGCTTGAAGCACATCACCTTCTGGTCAAGAGCTTATGTTTCATTTCCTGCCTGATATAAGCTGGAAACTATTTATTCCACCACATATCTCCTAGTGTCCAATCTCCCACATGATGACTGAGTCCCAAATAGTCTTGTATTTGCTTTGGTGAGTTGCTATTTTGTAAGTTTCTTCCATAATTATTATCCTGCTCTGATCCAAAGGGTCCCAGATTGGAAAAAGTACAGGCCGGGCTGAGAGATGCCCCCCCCCCCCCCCCGCCATGCATGAATTTCATGCATCAGGCCTCTAGTATTTTATATTCGGACTCTATTTTCCCCTCTAAAAAAAAGAGAAAAAAAAATGCCTATTGATGGAATAATTGTTATTGTGCTGTATCTACTTCTATGAGGATATTGTTATGGGACTGTGCTCCTAATAGAGCCTTCATTTTAAATCTCTGTGCACTTAATGAATTTCACTCCATTTTCACTTTCTCCTCCCCCTCCCCCCTCACTCAGCCCAAATCACTGAGGCTCCTTTAATAATACCAGTGAATGATTCCAGCCTTCCACAGCTGCAGAGGTTGTCCTGGGAGATTTTCATCGTTACTGCTCATGCTTCCAATCAAAACAGTGACAGAGTTGACATGATTTACCGAAAAGAAGGACTTGATTGGGGACTAGCACACTCTCCAGCAAATATTAAACAACTACAGAGAATTTTTAATATGCAGTACTCTTTCACAACAAAAACCAGCCAGAAATAATTTCCTGTGCTGCAGTAAAGTGAAATGGAAGCTTGTTTTCAAGGCTCCTTGTTGTGTGCTGTACACATTTCAGGAAAGCAGCCTTCACCTATGAGAGGCCCTGGCTCCTTAAACAACTCCGTCCTTCTCATGTCAATGGAAACCAGCTGTACTAGTAAACTGTAACAAGAACACCTATCCAGGAGGTCAAAGCGGGGCTGGAAGACATTCACTGTGAAATGCATCAAGCCTCCTCGTTGGAGTTAAAGTTCATCTGCTATGAATTGTCAGGGACAACCTGTGGCCCAGAATTCAATTTCTTGATGCTTTCAGAGCATTATTATTTTTTCCTCTCTGGAGGTATAAATAAACACATAATAGACTATGAATTGGGGGCTGAAACAGACGTTCATGTTGGAAGAGAGAAGATTCTGGAAAGACAGATTTGGGTATCTTCCATCTGGAATAATAATCTTTGAAAAACCGGTTTTAGACCTTTTTTATTTTTTCCTTTAATAGCTTAATTCTTTCTCTGGAATGATTTGAGAATACCCCTTGACTACACCTTCTGCCCCCAAATTTCCAAAAAAAAAAAAAAAGGTCCTGGCAGAAGTCAAAGGGTCAATGGATCCTAAATAGCTTTCAGGCTCATGTATGCACCATGGACAAGAAAAGTCCAGCCATGGTGTAATGAGTCAACCTTGACAAGAGGTTTCAAACAGGGGTAAAATTGAACAACTGCATAGTTAGCACTATGAACTGCATGACTTGCAAGTCTCAAGGGGGTACGTTTGAAATTGGGGAAGGCTGGGACATCTTATTAGCAAAAAACTCTCTCTCTCTATCTCTCTCTCTCTCTCTCTCTCTCTCTCTCTCTCACACACACACACACACACACACACACACACACTCGCACACACAGCAATGGCAGGGGAGGTGGATGCAGACACTGCACTAAGAGACATGTTAAGTTGTCCTCTGTGATGTCCTCTAAATTCTGGAAAAAAACCAGGACTATTTGTGTGGCCTGGGAGCCACTCTGATGGGACTTGTTGATAGAGTTCTGAAAAGAAGATTAAATAAAGAACATCCTCTTAATCTCTCTGTGTCTGTTTCTTTGTTCACGTAGGATGAGCTGTGTATTCCTGTCCCACTGCACTTCCGTAACTTTGCAGGAGACCTGACCATTGCCTTCTTGGTACTTCTCCCCAGCATGTTCCAGCCAGTTGGCAAAAAAACATCTGCAGTTATGGAGTTAATTGACATCTATTAATTTTGCTCAGCTTCTCGCTCCTCCTTCCACCTCTATGTCCCCTGCTTTTTTTTTTTTTAAAGAGAGAAAGCTAATGAAAACCATGTTTATGTGCTCAAAGGCACAGAGGAAATTCATTCCTCTGAGGAATAGCACACTCCACAAGTGAAATGAAAGTAATCTTATTTATGACAGGAAGGGGCCCTCGCCAGACTGAACTCCGCCACACTTAGGACGGACCATAGAAAAGAGGCTGGGAGCTCCCGGGCCAGCTCCAAATGGCGGTCTCACTGACAACAAACACATTTGCAGTTCTGTTTGAAAACCGGTAGAGCCCCAGAAAACAGCCCTGTACAGATACGAGGCAATTCAGAACGGTCCATTCTTTCTTCACACCTTCCAGTACTTTCCTGAGACGCTTTGTCACTCAATTTCAAAACGACACTTTCTCAAATCATTAGTTCATGACATTCATCAGGTACTGGCCTGTACATGCAGTTACACTAGTTTTATGGCCTCTTTCTTATATTGGAAGGATTTTTCACTATAGCTTCACGAGCCATTTCCCATGTAAAATAATAACGGGACTGTTTAGAGAGCAAGTTTTCACAGTGAATGTTCACTTGTGCCCTTGCAGACAATTCTCCCTTTCCTTCCTGAAAGTCCCATCAACAGTAAGTATATTGCCCATTTAACTATTGGTTTTTGGTTTTTGTTTCTAATCATTTAGTTAATCAACAAAAATAACTTAAGTCTTGTGTACTAGATGCTATTGGGGAGATAGTTTCTTTGCGTTTTCTTCTAAATTATTCATAAGTACTCCACAAAAATCTTAACAAACGACATGTGGAATTTTGGCAGTAATAAGATGGCTTTTTTTTTCATAGTACTTATGACATGGCTTCCTAGAACAACTTTTGCTGGAAGGTTCTCTCATAGGCCCACCTCCTTATTTATAGATGAAGAAAGAAGCTCTGGGGCAGGTCCTACGCTGTGTCTCCTCCTCATTTTAAACTGTAGACTTTCCTCTGCTCTGAGAAACTGCCCAGATGTACCACTGGTGGAAAGCATGTTGCTTGGGGTCCATGCAGTGAGGCCCTTATAGTCCCCTCATCTATGTGAGAAGGGCTTGTCTGTTCTTCCCGAAAAAAAGGGCCAACTAAGAAATATCTGGCCATCTGGCCAGTTTTCTCAGTGGTTAGCATATTGGCCTGCTGACTAAAGAGTCACAGATCCGAATTTGGTCAAGGGCACGTACCTCGTTGGAGACTCAATCCCCTGTCCCAGCTGGGGCATGAGCGGGAGATAACTGATTGATATGTCTCTCTCACATTGATGTTTCTCTCTCTCCCTCCCCCTTCCACTCTCTAAAAAATTCAATGGAGAAAATATTCTCTGGTGAGGATTATATATACATCTGACCTTCGGAAGTCACACACAGAGACACAACACTAGAGAGCCACTGGGAATAAATTGAGTATCCACTTTAATCAATACATCTATTTTTTAAAAATATTTTTTTTATTGATTTCTGAAAAAAAGGGAGAGGGAGAGAGAGATAGAAACATCAATAATGAGAGAGAATCACTGATCAGCTGCCTCCTGAATGCCCCCTACTGGGGATCGAGCTCACAACCCACGGCATGTGCCTTCAACTGGAATCGAACCCCGGACCCTTCAGTCCACAGGCTGACACTCTATCCACTGAGCCAAACCAGCCAGGGCAATACATCTCTTTGCCAAGTGAGTGCTAGGCCCTGGCATGGCAGACATGCACCCTTTCCCATGTAGCTGGAAGTCCTGTAGGCGAGACAGGCAGGTAACAGGTGGATGGCTTATACCATGCCCTGGTAGGCACTGTGATGGGGAAGCCCAGAGTGCTGAGGGGGGCACCTCCAGGATGAAGGGAGGGCTTGGGCTGGGGTCAGAGTGGCAGTGACTAGTCCAGGCAGAAGAACAAATTCTGTAAAAGTCTGGAGAGGAAAGTATCAGAGTTTTTGGAGAGTCTGTCAGTGGTCTGCCCTGGTAAGCGGGGAGGGGGTAGAAAGTCAGAGTCTCTGATTCTTACTGGCCACACTTAACACCCGAGCATCCCGTCCTTGATTCCAAGCAAATCAAATGTCATAAGTGTGTTATATGGCATTATTTATCTGACTATTCTCTCTTATAATCCAGACACTGTTCTCAAATTAGCTTTACAACACACAAAGGAGTTTCCACTTACCTTAAAAAGGCCTTGCATTCAATTCTTCCAGTATTTATGAAGCATTTCACAGGCACTGTTCTCTCCACTGTACTGCCTCATTCTCTGTGTGTACTCACACATCAAACTGCATTAGGGCTCCCTCGGCCTCCCCACGGGGTCCAGGGAGATCTGTCTTATCTGCTTCTGTAATCTTAGCACAATGCCCAACACGCAGTAGGCGATCGATAAATGGTTGTTGGATGATACATGTGTTTGGTGTAATACAGCTCAATTCTCAAAAATAGTTAAATGTACCTTTAAAAAAAGTGTTTCCTACATAGCATGTTTGATGCAGATGGAGAATGATAATCAAAAAATGGTTAGGGGGTCCCTGTGCTCTGAAAACTACCATAACACAGCATTCCCTGCTGTTGGAGTACATGGGCTATTTTACTCTGAATTTATAGTATTCACCAGAAAATTTTACTAGTGTAGCACTGGGTAGCAGATGTTTTGAATAAAAAGTAGACATTACAAGCTAATGATTTAGCAAAACAAACCAAAAGCCAACAAAGTCAGGAGGGAGAAGAGGAACTATGTCAAAATGTCCAGCTTTATTACAGGGCCTACTATTTGCTACCTCAGTTTCTCATTAGGCAAAGTTCACTATATTTAAGGCAATTTCCAAATAGTAAATACAGAAAAACACAGTAATAAAGACTAACCATATACTCGGATGGTCAGGGCACCGGCCAAGATTATACATTTTATGCCTCTGATCCACCACAGTTTGTCCTTAAACACCTATCATTCACCCAGCATTTAATGAGGACCTACTACATGCCAGACACTGTGCTGATCATGGTGAATACAGAGGCAAAGAACAAAACAGCTCTGCTTGAAGGAATGTATACGTAGCAAGAGATATATAAAAGAAAGAAAGAAATAACAACTAACCTAACCTTTGGAGTAAGCTTAGGCAGGGAGGCTTCCCAAAAGAAGTGAAATCCCTCAAATGCGTGTTGTTAATAGTGGGTGGTCCACAGAAGGCTTTGAAAACTGACCAGTACATGGCTTCTACCACTATCAGAAAAACACCTCAAAGAGAGTGCCACTCACAGTGGCTTATCTTCCAGGGTAGTGACAAAAGTCTGTGTGCTCTCAGAAGCTCTGTGGTCATACTGCATCATCAAGTAATATACTCGTGAAAATATATTTTGCTTTTAAAAACCGTATGAGTTTGAGGAGGGGGAATGGAGAGTAAACTGGTAAATAGTTTAGATAGACACGGTCTTCTTTCTGTAGTAACCTGCGCAGGCCACAGAGAGGCACTCTGGGTTAAAGAATCAATGGACTTCTTGTTCTACATTCTTTCTCTTCTCTCAGAGAGCAAAGTGGCTTTATCTAACATCAGGAGAGCCAGCAGCTCTAGTAGGAAGGCAGATGTTTGTCCAGCACAAAATACAGATGTTTCTGACTAAAGTTCCAAAATAACTCATTTATGCAGGAAGAATTAAATGAAGGTGGAGACAGCTTAAAAGAGGGGGCTAAAAATAACCATTTTGCACCCGATCACCTCTGGGGGAAGAGAAGGATAAGTAAATAAACCAAACAACAACAAGAAAAGAAGCCAATAAAACAAACAGAAACAACAATAAAAAATAACAAAAACCCTCACAAAACAAAGCTCTCAGCATAATGAGAACATATTTTGAAAAGGACACGCTGCTGGAAGCAGCTCTGATAATATTCCCCTTGGTGTTGGTTTTGGATGATCCTGTTCAAATAAGAAACTTTCTTAACCTTCCTCCTGAACCAGTCAATAACCCAATGTTTGTAACATTACGGTCCGTTGCCATGGAAATAAATCTGATGTCACAAATTCTGCTTTTTGGTTGCCGTCCTGGACAACATAGGAACAGAAAGCAAGAACATCATATCTGTCCTGAGCTAACATTTTTTTTAGGAGCAAAGCAGATTAATATAATTAAGAAATTATACTGTTAAAATATGAATCTCTTAAAAGTCTTTAAAATCTTTATGCAGATATTCAAAACTCCAGAGCTCACCATACAAAATTTTTATCTAGTGAGAACTCAAGCTCGTTAGCCCTGAGTGAGTATTCTAAACATCCTCTGTACCAGACAAAAATTAATGAATCATGGTAGGGATGAGCAAGAGGTCCCAATTAGCAGATAGATGAAAGGAAATGTACACTTGTCACTTTTTGGAACATTTTGTTTTAAACAGGGTTTGCATGTTGCTTTTTAAGTCTATTAGAGAACTCCAAAAACCATGAACCTTTCCCAAGATGGTATTTCAGGACATTCAAAACGAACCAAAATATTTTCCTCCCTCTGGCCTCCATCTCCATTCCCGTCCATGAAAGAGAGAAGTGCAAGTTCTTACATGAGCCTTGTGTTTGGGTGGGCACCGTTGCCTGCAACACAATAGGCTATTTTCTGCTTCCTAAAAATAAGGAGGGCAATTATCCAGGGGTAGGGCGGTTACACAATGGTACCACATGGACCACACTTCAGCCACTGGAAATAAGCATGGAACACATCTCAATCACACATATATATCTCAAAAAACAACCACAGGGAGAAAGGGGGTGAATAATAACTCATTAAATAAAAACATGCTGTGTAAAACAGTGAAGTAACCCACCCAAATTTCTGATGACAATGATGATGTTTTATGTCTATATGTGTGACATGAAAGATGAAATAGTAGGTGAAATATGGGTTTTACAAACCTCAATACAGTTTTGTTTTTAAAAAGTATTTGCCCCAACTTTCAGGTATCTTTTATTTATTTATTTTTTCAGTTATCTTTTAAAGTTAAACCAGTTAGATTTCATCTAAATAGGAACTTAAAAATAACCAACATTCATACAATTAAGTTCTTTTAAAATTGAAAGCAATGTGTTACCCTATAAAGAGTCCCGGGTTGGGACTCGGGACAGAATGTGAGGTCAGCTCTCCAACCTGTGAGTTCCGTACTCTGGGCAAGTCACTCCATCTCAGCTGTGGGTTCGTGACTCTCACATATAAAATGAAGGGATTGAGCCACAGGATTTCTAAGGCCCTTTCCAGTGCTATTTGCCCAGGATTTTAGTCCTCATATACAGTGAGGCAAAAGGGAGCTTACAGTTGCGAGTCCACAAAACACAGTTTATTCTTCTACTATTATTTATTAATTATTGTATTATTTTCCATACAAACAACTGTAAGCCTATGTTTCCCCCACCCTGTCACAAAACTCCTAGAGTTGTAATGTGTCAAGACTGACAAAGCAAATCAGCCAAGGGCTATTTTGAAGGCTGCAGAAGCAGCTGACTAGGGGACAACTGGAAAACAATTTCAAAAATAAGTTTTATACAATTGGTCCTTTTTCAAGTGATCGATAATCATGTCATTCATGGCCATATGCATTCTTATTTCTCCGTTCAGCCACCCACACTCCCAGATCATTACTTCACACCCTCTCCTCAAGCCTCCAGAGCCTCCTCCCGCACCCTCGCTGCAGGCTGGGGCCTGGCTTCCTACTTCACCAAGCAGAGCCATCCATGAGGCCTTCCCCGTGGGCCCACCTCCCATCTACCAAGCTCTGCACGTGGGCCCAAGTTCTCTCACTTTTCTCCCGCTTTGGTTGACAGGCCACTTTTGCTGCCAACAAAATCTGAGGTCCAATCATGTCACTTCTCCGCTCTAGTCCCTCTAACCCCATATTATACAGAACCAATGCCACAGCCTCTACGAACAGCAACCAGGGTGTACATGCTCTGCGCCCTGCCACCTCTCCTCCCACCCGACCTGCTCATTCTGCCTCCTGATATAGACCACGCTACCACGTCAGGGCCTTTGCATTTGCTGTTTCCTTCACCTGGGACATCATTCCCCCAATATCCAAAAGGTTCACTGCCTCGCTCTCTTCCAGTCTGTTCACAAAAGTCTCTTATTCTGGGGCCTCTTCTGACCGTCCCATATGAAATAGCACACTCATTCTCCATGTTGTAACCTCCCCATCCCGGCCTCTGCTCGGTTTTTCTCCAAAACTATTATCAGTATGGAACATACCACACATTTGTTTATTGTCTTCCCACAGAAAACAAGTTCAATGATGGCAGAGATTAGCTGGACTTATCACTGTTCTAACTCCAGGGCCTGTGATAGGGCCAGACATATTTATTAAATGATTTCATTGATTCCGACAACATTGTTAAGTATTTAGGAAAAAGCTGGTGAAATTTTGATATTGTTATCAAATAAACCAAGCATTAGAAACTACTATAAATCTATTGTTCATAACTACTAAAACGGAAAAGGAAATAAACAAAACATGTAGTCATAGAGACAGATAGATCTAAACCTTATCTCACTCGAATACTACTCCAAATGACATGAGATCTGAAATAAGGCAAAAATGCAATGTTCCTGACAAGCATTGCTCCTGACGGCAATAATCCAATGTCCTTACACTTCAGAGGCCAATTTCCTTCTGGTGATTTCTCCTGGATTCATCCTGAGTGGAGAAGTCAGAATGATTTACATGCAGTCAATCAATTCTCTGCCAGCAGGAAAACTCCACGGGGCCCATGATGTGCAGTTTTCACGCTTGGAGTTTCCTTTTTGGCTAGACAGACATTTCTGGGAAAGAGACCCAGCATATCAACTCCGGAGACCAACGACAACCCCCCCAAAGGATGCTTAGGACATACAGGTTTAACAGTGCTCCCAGCAGCCTGACTTTGCTAAGTAAGAACTATGTCATGCATGTCCTCGTCCTGGACATCTTAGATGGGCCATGTCTATTCTTATTAGCCTTTAGCCAGGGGTGGGGAATCTTTTTTCTGCCAAGAGCCATTTGAATGTTTACAACATCATTTGATGGCCATACGAAATTATCAACTTAAAAATCAGCCTGTAATATTTGGTCAAACATTTAATTAACTTACTCCTAATGCCTTGGCAGGGCCAGACCAAATGATCTCGAGGGCCTTATATGGCCCCTGAGCCAGATGTTCCCCACCCCTGCTTTAGACCAAAGGAAGCCATAATAAGGTCTGCTGAAATAGCCTCTTAACAGAAAGTACTCGAGATGGCCAGTTATTAAGCAGAGCAGCCTATAAAGCTAGAAAAGTGATGGCCCAGTTTGAATGTTCCAACTCTGACTTGATGAGTAGAGTAACACTCAGTGCTGAAATGATGTTGGTCAGACAGGCTTTCTCATACTCAGATGATAGGAATAAACTTCAGCACATTTCCTGGGGTGCAATGTGACTCATTCATTAGGAGCCTTAAAAGGACGGTAGCCTTTGACCTAGTAATGCCATTTCTATGACTTTATCTTAAGGAAGTAATCAAAGATAAGGACAAGAATTTATGCACAAAGATGTTCAAAATATGGAAATAACTGAAATGTCCAGAAATAGTAACTGCTTTAATAAATAATAGATCTTAGCATATAATGCAACTGTTTAAGGTTAATTTTTGAAAATAACTTGGGAAGTACCCCTGATATAAAGGTTAAGACATACACACACACACACACACACACACAAATATGTGTATATTTATATATATATACATGCCTATGGATTAAAAAAACTTACCAAAATACTTACAGTTATTATCTCTAAGTGATTTAAAAAGTTAACTTCATAGTTTTCCACCATAAATAGATATTACTTAATTTTGAAAAATACCATTGGCCCAAATTTTAAAAAGCTATTTATTACTTCATCATAAGGAGAAGAAACAAGGAGTAAAAATCCCACTTGAATTTAAAGGAGCTGGAGAATGTGGCACTTGATAAGCACATGATCATATCAATATCACTAAAATTCCCTCATTCTATCTGCCTTATACATCACTTTTATTTAAAAAATCACCTCTGAACAGACTTCTAAATAAACAATGTACAAAGGTATATAGCTGTGCTATGTAGCTGCCCACCCCCATCTTCTCAGCAAGTTTTCTGCTGGTCACTCGATGGTTTAATTTAGATTAATGTCGTAGGTCTTAGGTGGCTACTCTGCTTTGCATCCTGAGCAATGCTAATTATCATGGTAAAGGACAAACAACTCAGGAGGTTTAAAGTTTAGGCGCAAAGACCGCCGTCTACATTTCTGCTGTTTGGCTCACCAAATTACAACAGTCTGGTGAGTCAATATGAAAGATTCCAAACACAAAGGTCAGCGCTGGGCTACTGACCTGCCTGACCCCACCTCTGAGCCAAAAATTGCAGAGCAGTTGCTCCTCCCACGCCAGGACCATTAGCAGTCAGCCTGTCTTGGTTGATCCCTTTCTAGCTATTTTTGAATAGATAATAGTTCTTCCGGTGCCCACACAATAAATTAGCATGTCACTTCATGACTTTTCTTCACTTTAAGGCCTTGAATGTATTTGTAATGGTATTGTACTTGCTGTGTTAATTCACATTAATTAGGCGATGCTCTCTTTCAAATCAGACTGTGATTGCTCTCAAGATTCAAATGGTCTAGAGTGGATGTAAAAAGCCAGTCTGTATGCCTCTCGTGAGTTAATGGGTCACCGTATCAGAACAACTTTGCAACAGACAAACTATTCAGAGCCTTTTCCAGTTGCTTTATAGAAACAATTTTCACAGACACAGGAAGAGGTTAGGAAACTGTCAATATTGTTCTTGTTTTTCTACTTCCTCACCCAGGCAGTCACTCTATCCTGCTGGTTCCCATCCAAGTAGCTCTGGTGTTTGTATCTTCCAGTCCATCCCCTCTGCTCTATGTGTGGAACCAGCTTTCCTAAGAAGTGAGTGCAAATCTCAGAGAATAGATTGCCATGCCCAGAGTGCTTTTCTCTCCGGCTGGCACATGGCTCGCCCTTATTTCCCAGCCTCCCCTGTAGGTAGGAATGGCCACGTGACTGACTGTGGGCATAAGTGACTTGCTCGGCTGCCATGCCAGGCCCATAAAGACCTCCCAGATGTGGTCATAGCAAACATGCATTGAAAGACGGAGCCTGGGTGCAAAGGTTATTGCTCAGATAACAGCCAATCAAGAATATCTGCCTCTGCCCTTCGATGAAAAAGTTGGTGTGGAGGGTCTGAATGCCAGTGAAGACGGTTGGGCTTTTGTCTGAGTCAAAATTTTGTCCCAGACATTCCTTCTTCCAGAATTGCTGCTACAGCCACCTCATCACCTCTCCCTAAACTGTGCAAGCCAGCGTCAGTGTGATACATTTAGAAAAATCTTATATTCTTCTAGAAATACTTTCTTTCTTTTAATTCTCAACTGAAGATATTTTTCCATTGATTTTTAGACCGAATGGATGGGAAGGGGAAAACACAGAGAGAAATATTGATATGAGAGAGACACATAAATTGGTTGCCTTCTGCACACGCCCTGACCGGGGCTGGGTATCGAGTCTGCAACCAAAGTATATGCCTTTGACCAGGATCTACCCTGTACCCTTGAGTCCACGGGTTGATACTCCAACCACTGAGCAAAACTGGCTAGGGCAGAAATAATTTCAAGCATGACTAGCATATATATCACTTAGATGGTAAAACGCTAATAGTGCGACAATTTCAGTTAAAGCAGAAATCCATTTTAGAATAAGCATAAACTTATTGGATCATTTTATTGATGGTGGATCTGTCAAATGTATGAGATCAATTTTAAATTATATTTAATAGATTCAAATATCCTGTTGGTTTTCAACAATAAAATATTTCAGTTGTTTTTTAAAATTGTCTGTAAAAAGATATCCGAAGGTCCCAACACTGAACTTTCTACTCTTAACTTTTTATAAAAGGAAAAAAGGTTTCTAGCCATTTTTTTATAATGGCAACTTTCAACATATTTTATTCCTGCAGATTTTGTTTAAAAGAGATTACCTTTTTTTCCCCCTAAACTTGCAAATCATTGCCTGAGCGGAAACATACCGTATGGCATGAACTTTAAAAGATACGATGCCTGTCTTCCTTTGAAGAGTTTACAGTTTAGAGGGAGAGGGAGAAATACAAATAAATAATGGTGATACGATGCAGTACGAAATGACTTCTCCCAGGCACACAGAGGGGTAAGGGCGTTGGGAAAAGATCCTTAGAGAAGGTGACATTTGAGATCTGTCAGAATTTGAAGATGTGGGGGAGAGGAAAGGAGAGAGATGGTGGGTTAAAGCATTTCAGGCCCTTTTGACCAGACTTTTCTTTTCCAGTAAAATTCTTTTATATACTTCAGCAAAAACTTGTTTTGTTCACATAAAGTAAACAGTGCTGACAGATGAATAAGGTAGTTGTTCCTCAGCAGTGCCTCTAGCCCTGGCCCCAGAGACTGTAAGACAGAACCCAGGTGACATTCTCTAATGACTGGTGCCAAGCCAGCAGATGGAAAACATTACTGGGCCAATTCTACCCCATGACTGGATGCCAGCACCCCAGGTGAAAAATGAGGAGGGACCACAGGTCCATGTATCACAGAGCGTGATGGCTAATGCCACTGGGGATGCTGTCAAGTGATTTGTGGTGGTGTCAGAACCCTCTCCCACTATAATTTCTTATTCTTTAGGTTTAGGCAGTAGAAAAAATATTATCTCTGGTAGGTTGAGAAAGGAGGTTGAACTGCAAACGGATGTTGAATGTAAGTTAACTATTGAGAAATACATATGAAAGGGATCAGACAGTGAAAAGTGTTCTTTTCTCTTACTTGGGGCCTGAATTTTTTAAATTGCCAGAGACAAGGAATAAAAATGCAGTATCTTTCTGTTTTCTCTACCCATGAAGTAGCCCTGAAAATATCCCTGAAACACAGCCAGGGCGCAAGCATGTCAAACTCGCAGCCCGTGAGCCGCATGCCTCGTTTAAATAAAGCCTGAGGTTGACATTATATGACGACCCATCCCTATTTGCTTCGTTTCCTGAGAAATCTGTGTGGCTGTATCTACAGAGTTGCAAACAGCTGCTTAGCTTTTTCCATCTACCAAATGGCAGGTGTGAAAATACATAGTCAGGAGAATGGTATCAGAGAGAATGGTTAGGCCTGAGAGCTCATGAGACCTGGTTTTGAAGCCCCAGCTCTATGTGACCTTGGCAAGTTTAAACTTTTTCCTGATCTCTAAAAAGGGGATTCATTCCTGCCAAACTTACTCACGGGGTAATTTAGAGATCAAGATAGAAATGAGATAATACTCCAGAGATTGATTGGTCAGCGAGAAAAAAAAATGCAAGGACAGTTAAGTTTTTCTTCTTAAAGTTAAGTAACAACAGCAAAATAATAATTATAAGCTGTATGTGTGTAGAGATTTTGACATTTTTATTCACTGCTTTATCTCAGTGCCTGGCAAAGTGCCTGGCACAAAATTGGAGTGCAAGAATTATTTACTGTACAGATGAATGAATGGGGCCAGGTAAATCTATAGATTAAGCAGTGCTTCTACAGGTTTTTTGAATACTGTCCAGAAGGCTAAAGAAAGACCCATAAACCTCTTTAGTACATCACAGGCAATTGACTTGATTTATGGTACATATGGGTAGCTGTATCTTCTTGAGACCTTTTTGCATAGAGAGGCCAATAAATATTTAGACTCATGGCTACACGGGTCTAAATGTAGATCTAGACATCTAGACTCCAGGGAGGGGGGAAATCCTTTTTTGTGATACCACATCTAATTTTGAACTCCTAGTTCACTTCCCCACTTCTCATTGGTTCCTTTTTAGTTGCATTTGCTCCCTAAAAGATGAGTAATGCTAAGATGGGAAGCTGAAATCTGCAGTTGTGACTCCAATTCAGTGAACACTCCAACACTGAACTTGGGGAAATTGGGACACCAGCTTCCCAAGCCACACTTTGGGAAAAAGAATTGTGGACCCATCTGAACCTGATCCTGAAAATACTGGTGTGGCTGCAGGAATTTTCAGGAACCCAGGAAACTTAGCCCTACGTAGGAGGCAGAATGCTATAACATCAGATTCTAACTAGTCTTAGTTCTCTCTTCCCTTTGGCTGCCAGGAAGCTCTGTGCCAAATCCAATCTCAACTACATAGGACCCTCTTTGGCTTTTGTATTTTACATTCATGATTTTCTTTATTTTCTACTTTTCTTTTTGCCCTGGTATTTTCACTGCTTTGTATCACGTTTCTCTGCAAATAACTTTGGGTCTCTTTTGGTATGATATTAATAAATGCAGCTACAGTGCCAGCCTGGGAAGTTTCCAGAGTGAACCCTGAAGTCACCCCGTTGAGTGTGAACTCTGTCACCGCCATCATCCTGAGAAGTTAATCAGCGGAGGGAAAGCTCATCCCCAACCCTGAGAACTCCTCTCTGGGTGGGAGACTGGCGGGAGTGGGAAGGCCTGCTGAGGACAAGTCCGAGTTCCAGAGACCCTGTCACTCACGTGAATCTGAGGCTCACTCAGAAAAGAAACGCCACAGCTGGCAGCAGCCTTGTTCTTGGGAGTCTGGAAAACAACCGACCTATGGAAGCCTGTTTTCAAGATGTCTGCTTTCCTTAAATACTGTAGCTGTGTGTCTAAAACCCCAATGACAAGTCCTGGCATCACAAGGAACCCTGAAGACTTGAAGACTCACTTATCTCCCCAATAGCAAGGATCTGGGCTAAATTCTTGCCACAGAGAAGTCCTCTAAAGAGGATTTTTAAAAATTGACTGGAGAGAGAGCAAGCAAAGGGAGGGGGGGAGGTGGAGGAAGGGAGGAGGGAGGGGAGAGAGAGAGAGAAAGAGAGAGAGAGAGAGAGAGAGAGAGAGAGAGAGAGAGAGAGAGAGAGAGAAATATTGATTTGTTGTTCCACTTATTTATACATTCATTGGTTGATTCTTGTAAATGCCCTGACCAGGGATTGAACCTCCAACCTTGGCATATCAGGATGCTGCTCTAACCAACTGAGCTACCTAGCTAGGGCCAAGATGATTCCTCCCACCTCTTATTCAACTCAAACAGGCTAACAAATGCTGAAAACCAAAGACTTTTCATCCAGTCTGTTCCAGGTAACAAGTTAACAGGATAAAAAGCCTTTCTTAAAAAATAGTGTGACTGATTTGTTAGAAGATATAAGATAAAGGAGAGGAGGCAGGTTGAGGAAAGGTGACATAAAGTAGCCAACTAATAAGTATTTCATGAATAAATGGTTGAGTGAATAAATGGTTGGCTAAGACACTCAGTTCTTTATAAAATTTTGACTTGGCCTTTTTTGAAGATTGGCTATCCAATACCAAATTGGGGCCATTACTTTCCGCCAAAATTTTGCAGCCAAAATTTAAAAAAAGAAAAAGAAAATTTCCAGCCCCCCTTAGGCCCTGCCCCCCCTGCAGTAATGACTGATAGTATTTGTATTAAATGGTTATTTTTAACACCTACAGACATTTCTTCTGTTTTGGGCTACTCCAACCCCCGAAATGATGGTACTGCAACGGGGTGCCAGGGCCCCTTTGGCCTCTTGTCCGTCACCACCTCAGTTATCACACACTGGCCCAGAGTATCCCAAGCTCAACTCATCTGAAGAAGGCAGTTCTTGGTAACTCAGAGGCATTAATACAGCTTCTAAATCCCACCCCTAGCCCTGGTCCTCCAGAACATCAGCTTAGATCCTGAGTACCTAGTACATTGTCCCCACTGGTAATACTGCACCTTATCTACTCATGGCTGAACAGGGCATGTGTGATTGATCC
>PVJC01007870.1:0-50086 GCA_004026665.1 Murina feae
AGTGAGGGGCATTCAAGCCACCAGTGGGGGGTAGTTGGGGGTGGCCAGACAGGCAGGCAGGCAGATGAGCAATTAGGAGTCAGTGGTCCAGGATTGTAAGAGGATGTCCGACTGCTGGGGATTGGGCCTGAACCGGCAGTCGGACATCGCGTGATGGGTCCCAGATTGGAGAGAGTAAGGCTGGGCTGAGGGAACCCTGTCTTATGCACAAATTTTGTGCACTGGGCCTCTGGTAAAATAATAAGCTGTTATTTTGAGCACTTGTCTTTTTTTAACAAAACAATACAGATCAAAAGGAGAAAACTGTATCTAAGTAACCAATCTGCAACCTTGAACACAACTCAAGAATATTTCAAGTCTACAAAATTATCCTGCACTCAACAAAATAAAATTCAAATGTCTATTATCCCTTAAAAGACTACCAGTCAGGCAAAGAAGAAAAATGCAACCTGGAATAAGGAGGTAAATCAGTCTCAAAACTGATCCAAAACTAACTAACATAGACATTAGAATGAACAAACAAGGACATCATCAAAGTTATATATGTACTAGGGGCCTGAAGCATGAAATTCGTGCACTGGAGGGTGGTCCTCAGCCCACATATGGGGAGCCCTTAGGGGGTGTCTTATTGACGGTTTAGGCCCGCTCCCTGATCCCCTTGGGGAGTGGGCCTAAGCCGCACTCTGGCCTCCCTTTGTGGGCGGTGACCAGGGTAATCAGGGGAAGCCACCAGCCAATCACCCCACTGCTGCAGCCACTGCCAGTCACCACAGCCACCAAGATGTTTTCATCAACAAGGACTCCAGTCCCTTCACCATGAAAAAATGACAAGTTTCTTTAGGCATTTTCAAGATGTGTCTTTCATAGGATATGACATTTCTTTCACTCTTTCTTTTTTTATCCTCACCTGAGGATATGTTTCCATTGATTTTTAGAGAATGGAAGAGAAGAAAAAAACAGAAACATAAAAGTGAGAAGAACACTTTGATAGGTTGCCTTCTGCATATGCCCTGACCTGGGCCCCGGCCAGGGAGGAGCCTGCAACCTAGGTACATGCTCTTGGTCAGAATTGAACCCAGACCCTGCAGTCAGCAAGCTGAGGCATTATGCACTGAGCCAAACCAGCTAGGGAAGGATATGACATTTCTTAGCACTCCAGCGGTGGACCTTCTTTTTTTTTTCCTCCAGGAGTGTGGGGAAAAACCCTAGATCGCCTTTAGGGATTCTTATTACCGAAGTTACTAAGAATATTACCAGTGGCATACAGGGAGCTTAGACAAAGAGCAGTAAGAAAAGTGTTTCCTCTGTAGTTCACTCTGACCACTGGCTCCATCCCTGCCCCTCCAATCCCAGCTCCACCCCTATCCAGGCCTGTGACCTCTGGCTGAGGCTGCAGGCCTGGGCAGGGGACCCCCAGACCCCTGCTTTGCTGGCTCCACTGGTAACCAGACCCCTATGATCGCAGGTTCTGTTCCTGCCCCTCCCATTGCTGGCTCTGTGGAATGCAGGTCCCTGCGATCTCCGGCCTTGCCCCTGCCTAGGCCTGAAGCCTCTGGCCCAGGTATGCTTGGGTAGGGCACCCTCATACCCCTCCTATCACCAGCTCTGCCCTTGTCCATGCCTGAGGCCTCTAGCAGAGGCCTCTGGCCTGGGCAGGGGACCCACAGCACCTCTTATCATCTATTCCACCCCTCAGGTCCCCTGCCTCCCCCATCACCTGCCTGACTAACAGGCCTGACCACTTCAGTGGCAGGGCTGAGCCAAACTGGGCACTGCCATCTTGTGGCCATGGGTGCCACCATCTCGTGTTCATGGGGATGACCATCTTTGTCATGGAGTGATGCCTAATTTGCATATTATTCTTTTATTAGATAGGATTCTGCATGCTCAAAAAGTTAACTAGAAACATCAAAGATGTGAAAATTGATCTTCTGAACATAAAGAATATATTTAAGATGAAAACTGTACTCTCTAAGGAAAATATACTAGAAGAGATAAAAAACAGAAGACATTGACAAAGAAATTAATAAACTTTAAGACAGGGCACTAGAAATTATTCAAATGACAAAGAAAGAAAATAATTAAAATGGACAAAGCATCAGTGAACTATGGAATTATTCAGGGAGTCCTAATATATGTTTAATTAGAGTCCCTAAAGGGGAGAGATAAGCCAAAAATGATTTTATTTTTAGTAAAAATATCCAAATATTTTCAGATTTTGATGAAAAATATAAACCCACAGATATAATAAAATGGAAACAGGAAACATAAAGAAAGGTAAACTACCATGGCCAGTGGGATTGGTTCCTGCCAGGGCGCACATACCCACATTATGGGTTCGATCCCCAGTCCAGCACTTATGAGTGGTAACCAATCTCCCTCTCTCTCTCTCTCTCTCTCTCTCTCTCTCTCTCTCTCTCTCTCTCTCTCTTCCACTTCCTCTTGTTTAAAAAGAAAAACATAGTAGACAACTAGTAAATATGAGCCATTATTCATTTTTATTAAAAAAGAAAGGTAAACTAAGGCTAATCATAAATTTCTCTAAACATTTCATTAAAAAAAATCTAAAAGCAGCCAGAAAAAACGGCTATTGAGAATACGTTGGCATTTTCTGGTCAATCATTTTCCCAAATCCATTCCCAAATAAATGCCTAGGTATGCATGCCCTTGGATTTACCCTTAAATCTGCTGAGTTTGGCAGACAGTGGTGTTGGTTTTGATGAGGCTAACCATACGTGGGCTCAAGTGACATAAAACTTGCCAATTTTCTTTATCTGTTGCTACTAATATTTTTAAAAAGAAAACTGAATTTTAGAGCTAGACACACTGTATTTTCTTTTAAAGTTATATAATCTAATAAAAGAGTAATATGCAAATTGGTGTCACTCCACTACACCTAAGCCATGCCCACCATCCAATCGCCATGGCCACCAGCAATTAAAGCATCTATACGCAAATTAACCCAGCCAAGATTGTAGCTGGCAGCCACAGAGCTGGAACAAGCAGGAGGCTTGCCGCAGCGATGGAGGAAGCTGCATGCCTAGGCAGGCTGTGGCCTCCACTCAAGGCAACAAAGTTTCAATTATAGAAGATAAATAAACCTCAGATACCTGCTTCCAACCAGCTTTGGCTCAAGGAAGCGCTGGGAGCCTGAGTTATCAGGGGAAACCCAACCTGGGCTCCAGTTAAAGCAACAAACTTTCAATTATAGAAGATAAATAAATCCCAGGTACCTGCTTCTAGCCAGCCTCACTGTAAACAGCCATCAGCCACTCACCCAGGCTGGCCAGGCACCCCAGCAAGGACCTCCTCCCTGAAGGGGATATGGCCATCCTGGAAATGGCCCTCAGCCCCTCACCTAGACTATCCAGGCACCCAAGTGGGGACACCCACCTTGAAGGTACTGTGGCCAGCCTGCAAACAGCCATCAGCCCCTCACTCAAGCTGGCTAGGCACACCAGGGGGTGACACCCAGCTTGAAGGGGCTGTGGCCAGCCTTCAAACAGCCATAAACCTCTCACCCAGGCTGGTCAGGCACCCCAGCAGGGAACCCAACTCTGATCCGGGACACCCCTCAGGGCAAACCAGCTGACCCCCACCCATGCACCAGGCCTCTATCCTATATAAGAAAAGGGTAATATGCAAATTGACCCTAACAGCAGAACCACTGGGAATGACTGGTCACTATGACACACACTGACCACCAGGGGGCAGATGCTCAATGCTGGAACTTCCCCTGATGGTCAGTGCACTCCCACAGAGGAAGCTCTGCTCAGCTACAAGCCAGGCTGATGGCTGCCAGTACAGCAGTGATGGTGGGAGACTCTCCTGCCTCTTCAGCAGTGCTGAGGATGTCCAACTATAGCTTAGGCTTGCTCCTCGCTGGCAAGTGGACATCCCCCATGGACCCCTGGACTGCCAGAGAGATATCTGACTGCCAGCTTATGCCTGATCCCCTGGGGAATGGGCCTAAGCCAGCAGGTGGACATCTTCTGAGGGGTCCCAAATTGAGAGAGGGCACAGGCCGGGCTTTTTCACTATAGGGAAATATGAATTGTAATGTGAGATAATATGGAATTACTTATTATATTAGTTTCCATGACTGTCAGCTGCAAATTGTGTAGATACTAAAGTTGAAAACACATCAAGATATTGACTGTAATTAAAAAAAAAGCTGGTAGCAAATATCTCCTCCAAAGTCTTCTGCATACATATGTAGGTGAAAAGGATGAAACAGACATTGATTATAGGTTTTTCTGGCATTCTGATAATGAATTTTAGTTAAACTATAGTGAAATATTAAATAATTACTGAAGTGATGTCATTTTTGTTATTAGTTTAATGTTAATCCTATAATCCAAAAAAGTAACCTATAGCCTAGGATAGAATTTCAAAGAAAATTGTCACCCTGACTTATTTTTCTACACTACTTCTTAGACATAGCTCTACTGTCATTCAATGAGTCAGGATTTTATAAGTCATGCTTCCATAATATAAACTGAAAATGTTTTGTGTAAAACCTGGCTGGCGTGGTGGTGCTGTGGTTGAGCATCAACCCATGCACCAGGAGGTCACTAGGAATCGAATCTGGTCAGGGTGCATGCCTGGGTTGCTGGCTATGCAGAAAGCAGCCAATCGATGTTTCTATCTCTCCCTCTCCCTTCCTCTCTTTCTAAAAATCAATAAAAATATGTTTTTAAAAATCGTGTGCATGGAATAAAGCTATTTCTATTATTTAGAGTCAATAATAAAAAGTAAAACAACCAAATAGAAATATGAAAGCACAATTCCTAGAAAACAGATGCCTTAGAAACAACCATAGAGTACTTATAATTTCAAAATGCAAAAAGATAGCCACTTTTATCTTTTAAATTGAAAAAAAAGTTTGAAGATAGTCAGCTTGTATGATTAAGTGGGAAAAGAGGTATTTCTGTACTTTGTTACTAAAAGTCAACGTTGATGTAATTGTTTTGGAGCACAATTTTATAATATTAATCAAAATGTGAAATTAGTATGGCTATTGACTATCAAAAATAGTTTGCTAAGTTAACTATGATACATCTATACTATAGAAAACTTCATCAACTAAAAGTGACACAGAAATGTACATTCTTCACCTGGATATGCCAATAAGGAAAACAAGTGCTGAACAATTTGTATTTGGAAAACATGCCTTTAGGATCGCTACCCCTGGGGAAGGAAGTGTCAGAGTAGTATTTTTAAACTTTGTATTTTCCCACTCCTCTGCTATCTTTGAAATCTTCATCATGGCCATATATAACTTTTATAGCAAAAACAAAGATATGAAGGAGGGTCAGGAATTACTTTGATGCTGCAATGATTAGTTTTTCCTCTCATTTTGAAGGAAAAAAGGTGAATTTTACAAATCATAGAAAAAGTAAAATAATGATGTATATTTTAAATTTATTGCATTTTGACAATTCTATTATTTTTTTCCTAAAGTTATAATACTTTCCCCTCAACAAAGCAAGGAATGGTCACATTTCTCCCTATAATCCTAGTTTCTGGTATGGAACTAGTGACTGGCTATTTGTCTGCTCAATACAAACTCTGGATTTCTTCCCCCCTCTATTTTCAGTTTTAAATTACTCCTTTCTAACAATTATGCACTTCTATGCATTTTTAAAAATATATTTTATTGATTTTTTACAGAGAGGAAGGGAGAGGGATAGAGAGTTAGAAACATCGATGAGAGAGAAACATCGATCAGCTGTCTCCTGTACACACCCCGCAGGAGATATGCCCACAACCAAGGTGCATGCCCTTGACCGGAATCAAACCTGGAACCCTTCAGTCCCCAGGCTGACGCTTTATCTACTGAGCCAAACTGGCCAGCGCTTGTAAGCATTTTTAACTGAAAATTTTTTCACCTCAAAAGCCAAGAACCCCACGTCACCCTTTGCCTTCCAGATTCAAATTCCCATGCAACTCTTTCTGACCTGATTTTGTAGTTTGTTTTTAAGCTTTTGTCCTTCATTGGATTTTGAATTCCACTTGCAAATAAGAGCACAAGTTCCAGATTTAAGATTCTGCTACTCATTAGCTTGTTAAGGCATGGTACTCAGTCTCTCTGAGCCTATCTTTGGTCTGGTTAAATAAGGATAACAATAGCATCTACTTTACAAGATTGTTGAAAGATTACATTAATATTAAATAAATATAAAGAGCTTAGCACATAATAAAGGTTAGCAAAATGTTTACTATTAATATTCTTCATTAATATATATTGATTAAATAATATCCATTATAAGATTTAAACTGTCCAGTTCATTAAAATAATTTTTCAAATATTTGACAAAAGTTGTTTACATTTTCACCCAAATGCAGTTGGTATTTTTAACTCATGCCTTTGAAAATGGGTGCATATAGTAAACTGGGATGATATTAGATATCATGTACTTGTGCAAAATATCAAAAAACATCATAACTTGTTACATTAGCAATTGGATAAAGTATAATGGCAGATTAAATTCATTAGCATAGAACTCTAAGTTTCATAATGAGATGATTTTAGAAGGTGAGCATCAAAATAGGCCACAGGATAGCAAAGATGGTATGCATTTTCACATGTAATAATGACATTTAATTGTATCCTCCGAGAATGTCCTTGTTCCTTTGTGACCTCACAAAATCTTACTCTTCCTTTAAAACTTGGTTTAAATAATAACTCTTCTCTTGAAATCTTCCCCAACTTTCCATGACAGAATTAGTTGTTCTGTCTTTTCAGTTGCATCTTGTTAATATCTCTGTAACAGTATTTACACTTTTTACTGCAATTAATCTGTTTTTACATGTCTGCTTCTGCCTACTGACTGTGAGCTTTTCAACAGAAGGAATTATGCTTTATTCATTGTTGGTCCCAGCTGTGCCATGCCATTAATGCAAGTGGAGATTCCAACACCTGCATCAGTAGATGGAGATAATGGAAATATTTTTGTCCTCAGAATCAAACTAATTAAAACCACATAGCATGAGTGGGACTAACAATTTGTAAACTTTAATTGAGTAAATAGCCAAAGGATAGAAATACCCCAATTTATTAATATTTTTATAGTATTTTAAAATAGATTTTAGAGAGAGAAGAAGGTAGATAGAGGGAGAGAGAAACATCAATGCGAGAGAGAAACATTGATTGGTTGCCTCTTGTATTCACCCTGACTGGGTACTGAGTCCACAACCTGGGCCTGTGGTCTGACCAGGAATCGAATTGATGACCTTTTGGTGCACCCAACCAACTGAACCACATGGGCCAGGGCTCAATTTTTTTTTATTATTTTTAAATTTTTCTATTACAATTGACTTACAATATTATATTATTTTCGGGTGTACAGCATAGTTATTACACATTTATATAACTTACAAAATAATCACCCCAATAAGTAGAAACACCCAAAATTTATGAAGGAAAGGAGTAAGACTGGAAATGCTGTGTGCAAGAAGCCAAACCAACCTTTTCTAAACTAGAGTGAGACCCCATTTTTAGTCATTAAATCAACTTTTTCCAGCATTCTTTTTTTTTTCTTAAGAGAAAATAATGAATAATGGACACCTACTCTAAAATAATTCAGATATTGAACTTATAAACAAGGATTTTCTTCATTTATTTTAAAATTTTATTTAAAGACTTTATTTTTAGAGCTGTTTAGGTTTACAGCAAAATTAAGAGAAAGGTAAAAATACCCCTTGCACTCATATAAGCATAGTTTCCCCCATTATCAACACCCCCCAATAGAGTGTTACATTCTTTTACAATTGATGAACCTGCACTGACACGGCATGATCACGCGAATGCAATAGTTCACACTAGAGTTTACTCTTGGTGTTTACATTCTATATGAACTTTTAAAAAAGAATCTAATCTAATAAAAGAGCAATATGCAAAGTAGGCATCAATCCACTACACCTAAGCCACACTCACCAGCCACGCCCACCAACCAATCAGAGCAACTATATGCAAATTAACCCAGCCACAGAGCTGGAACAAGCAGGAGGTTTGCCCTGGTGATGGAGGAAGCCATGCTTCCAGCCTGCCTTGGATGACTGTGGCCTCTGCTCAAGACAACAAAGTTTTAAATATAAATAAACCCCAGATACCTGCTTCCAGCTGGCTTGGGCTCAAGGAAGCACTGGGAGCCTGGGTTATCAGGGGCAACCCGACCGGAGCTCCAGTTAAAGCAAAAAAAGTTTCAATTATAGAAGATAAATAAATCCCAGATACCTGCTTCCTGCCAGCCTCGCTGGGAGCTTGGGTCGCTAGGGACCTTGGCTAGACTGCAAACAGCCATCAGCCTTTCACCCAGGCTTGCCAGGCACCCCAGCAGGGACATCCACCATGAAGGGGTTGTGGCCAGCATGCAAACAGCCATCAGCCCCTCACCCAGGCTGGCCAGGCATGGCTTGGGCTCAAGGAAGCACTGGGAGCCTGGGTTGTCAGGGGCAACCCAACCTGGGCTCTGGTAAAAGTAACAAAGTTTCAATTATAGAAGATAAATAAATCCCAGATTCATGCTTCCAGCCAGCCTCGCTGGGAGCTTGGGTCACTGGGGGCCTTGGCCAGTCTGCAAACAGCCATCAGCCCCTCACCAAGGTTGGCTGGGCACCCCAGCAGAGACCCCCACCATGAAGAGGCTGTTGCCAGCCTGAAAACAGCCCTCAGCCCCTCACCGACCCAGGCTGGCCAGGCACCCCAGCAGGGACCCCCACTCTGATCCAGGATACCCTTCAGCAGAAACCACCCGGCCCCCACCCATGCACCAGGCCTCTATCCTATATAATAAAAGGGTAGTATGCAAATTGACCCTAACAGCAGAACCACTGGGAATGACTGGTCACTATGACACACACTGACCACCAGGGGGAAGATGCTCAATGCAAGAGCTGCCCCCTGGTGGTCAGTGCTCTCCCACAGGGGGAACGCTGCTCAGCCACAAGCCAGGCTGATGGCTGCCAGTACAGTGGTGGTGGTGGAAGCCTCTTCTGCCTCCTCAGCCACGCTAAGGATGTCCAACTGGAACTTAGGCCTGCTCCCCGCTGGCAAGTGGACTTCCCCTGAGGGCTCCCAGGCTGCCAGAGGGATGTCTGACTGCCAGCTTAGGCCCATTTGGGGAGTGGGCCTAAACCATCAGGTGGACATCCCCTGAGGGGTCCCAGACTGTGAGAGGGCACAGGCCGGGCTGAGGGATGCCCCCCCTCCCAGAGTGCACAAATATTTGTGCACCAGGCCTCTAGTTTACAAATAAGTAAAAGAAATGTATAGTGACCTCTATTCATCATTATAGTACCATGCAGTATTTTCACTGTCCTAAAAATCCTCTGTGATCCACCTATTTATCCCTCAATTTTTCAACCTCTCCATCGTTCTTTTTAATGAAATGGAACAAGATAGATGGAAGAGAATAGAACTGAATCATTTTGAGTGAATGAATGCATCATATAAATCACTGAGTTTGTGTATATATTGGGTCATTTCATAAAATATATTCTTACAGATTGTTACAATAGAAAGTTTGAAATCTGCTTTTTTGAATTATGAATTCCACAAGTGCCCCCTCATGAGGAACTCTCTAGCCAAATTTTAAAGGTGATTGACAATTCATTGCTAAGTCATATTATGCACTTCTTTCAAACTGAAATACAAAGCAAGGTAACTAACACACAGTAAGACTAAATACATGTTCAGTGAATGAAAATAAATGAATGCCCAATATACTGACCCAGCAGAATAAATCATGGAACATGAGTAGAAGGGTGCACTGCTTTGTTTAGTGTGGCTATAGTTTAGAAATCGAAACTAAACTCTATGTTTCCTAGTCTTAAGCATTACTCTTCCCACTACACCTGGTCAGTTCCTCTCCTATGTGTTGCTTGGGACTACTGCTATCTGTGGCTGGAGTAGTCAATTGTCTGTACCCACAGGTACAGAATGAAGCTTCAAGTGCAAGGTCCCCCTTGGTCTAGTCAGTTCTTCTCTAGTGTGTCTTATTTACTTTATTTTTATTGTTGACACTGTTACAGATATTTCTCATTTTACCCCCTTTTCCCACCTCCACCCAGCTCCAGCCTCACCTCCCTCTGGCCACCATCACACTATTGTCTGTATCCAGGAGCTATGCACATACATTCCTTGGCTAATCCCTTCACCTTCTTTCATCCATTAGCATTTCTGAGCACTAGAGGACTGCAGAAATATGTGAGGGGTTGTCATAGGGAGAAAAAAGAGGATAAAAATGTGCGGCCCGTCACTAACGTATTTCAGTCAGAGAGGCGTGCTTATAACTGTACTGTATTTTAAGGTTTTACACATTATTTTTAAACCACTGCAGTGAACCTTTCAGCTTCCCTTATCTAATGCCCTAATTGGACAAGACTGCAGATTTTAATCAGTATAGCACCACACACTGCTCTCCTGCTGAGCTATGCACTTAGAAATTAAAGCCCCAAACATTCTTCTCAGGTGATATTCACCTTTTTTGAATAAAAGAAGCATGAGAACATTAACCTTAGGGAGATGCCTTAAGGCAACTTTGAAATAATTATCTTAAAAGCAGCCTCAGATGAACAGCAAAGACTCAAATTAGTTCTTAAAAGTAACAATTTACACTAGGAAATAAATAGCAAATACATTTCCTTTCCTGTCCACATTACCCTGTTTTACTTGCTTTTTTATAGTGCCTCCCTGTCCCTGCTTGGAGCTAGTAGAAACTTTGTACTATTATACTTCTAGCCTGAACACATTCTTTCCTTTAAAACTCTCTTATGGCACCCTATTCCCTTATAACTCACATATATACCCTTGATCATTTTATATTTCCTGAAGATTTTCTTCAGCTTCATTATGTCTTTTCTCAGGGGGCAGGGACCAAAAGGACCAAATAAGTGTGGACACATCACTGATTTATGGTGTTAAGGATAACATTTCTATTTTGGTTTTCAGTGTCCTTTCTGATGCTTCTGAACATTTCACTGACCTTCTTGAACTTGCACAGTATGCTTCTCTTTTGAAGGACCAACAAAGATAGCACAGCAAAATGTCTTGTTCTCATCTAAATTTGCCTTGGATTATCTAGTTTTCATCAAACAAAACAAAATCTTTCAGCTCATTCTTCTGATCCAAGGATGGGATGATGAGTTAGTTGTACTCCGTGGGAATTTGAAAAACAGGGAAAAAACCAACCACCCAACATTAGAGAGAACTTTTTACACCATATAACGGAATTAATAATCATATCATAATTTTGCCAGCTAAGAAGACAGCATCAGACTTAATGTATGCTAGTCAAATTATATATCTAGATGTACTTGTATGTTACATATACTAACATGTATGATATCACATATAACTTATGAATTAACTACAATCATATATACTCAATAAGTATAGTTGCATTCTACTGAATTTTAAATACTCCCCTGTACATTGGGAATTTAATGGAAGCTTCATTACATAGACTTTTCTCTGCAGAGAATGGAGGAGGGGCTGAAAGTTCAAGCTTCTTATCATGGTTTGATCTTTCTGATGACCAATCCCTATCCAGAAACCCACCAAGAATCACCCGATTAGAACAAAAATATTCCTGTTGCCCAATAAATTCCAAAGGGTTTGAGAGCTTTGTTTTAGATACTCTTATCTCTTAAGAAATTACAAAAGTCTTAGGATCTCTGTGTTGAGAATCAGGGTCAAAGACTAAATATTAGATAAAAATATTCTCCTAGCACCCTTATTTATGAGGGCTTTAGGAATTCTGTGTATGGGACTGGGGACGGAGCCTATATATACATATATATATTTTTTTTTCTTATATTTCATACCATGAGCATTAAGTTTTTAAAATTTTAGAATTCAACCCATTAAAATTATAATTTCCACAAAATAAAAATGTTATTTTTATTCCAGTGGCATGAATTTGTTATTTCTAACATTTCTGATACATATTATCTTTTATCTTCAACTGTTTTAAATTCCTATTTTTGCTTAATAATCTTTTGTTCTAGCTTGCTACAATTGTAAGACACTTTGCAGTGGCAGCCATACTCGTTTTTTTTTTAACAACAGCTTAAAGATAACATTCACACAGCACACAATTAACCATTTAAAAGTATACAACTCAGTGGAATTTAGTATATTCACAGAATCATGTAACTATTACCACTGTCTGATTTCAGAATATTTTTATCATCTGAAATATAAACCCTGTACCCATTAGCCTTCCTTCCTCCATACCCCTTACCCCAACCCCTGGCAACTACAAGTATATTTTTTGTTTCAATTGATTTTCTACTCTGGTGTTTCATATAAATAGAATCATACAATGGGTGTCCTTTTGTGTCTTGCTCATGTCAATTGGTGTAGTGTTTTCAATAATTATCTGTATTGCAGCACAAATCA
This sequence comes from Murina feae, assembly GCA_004026665.1. Lineage (NCBI taxonomy): Eukaryota > Metazoa > Chordata > Mammalia > Chiroptera > Vespertilionidae > Murina > Murina feae. Next base: position 12,407 of record PVJC01007870.1, read on the forward strand.
TTACTTCATCCTATTTGTTGCCAAATAATATTTCATTGCATGGATATACCACATTGTGTTTACCCACTGAATAACTGGTAGGCATTTTGGCTTCTTTCTACTTTATGGCTATTGTAAATACTGCTGCTATGAGCATTCATATACAAATATTTTTGTGAAGAATGTCCTCAGTTTCCTTGGGCATATGGTTAGGTGTGAAATTGCTCAATCACGTGATAATTTTACGTTTAACATTTTTAGGAATCACCAAAATTTTCCACAGATATATTTTATAGTCCACCAGTAATGTAGGAGAATGCTAATTTTTCCACATTCTTGTCAACTTTTGACTTTTTTTTATTATAGCCATTGTATTGGTTATATAAATAATAAAGCTGATTACCTAATATTTGGTCATGGATAACACTTTAATTATTTAATAATAATTTATCTATTATTACTTTGTTTTGAGGGGTAGAAGGTGAGACTCCCAATAAACACACAAGCCCAGCTTGACTGAATATCTCCTCTGTGGTAGGTAAATAAAAAAGTTATTTTCTGAATAACAATTATGATAGTATACACTCAAACTTATACATATACATGTGAGTATAAATTAGCAAATTCCAGTTTGCCTTTTCCCCACCCCTCAATGAGCTCTTCAAACTGCAACCAACATGATCTTGTATAAATTATATATTAGATAAATATTACTGGAATTGACTCCCCCAAAACATCTGTACCTTTCTTAAACTGCAATATAGTAGCCCAAAAGTTGTGTTTTTTTCTTTCATGAGCTTGGAATACAATGTCTGATGTTTCTCTTGAGCACTTACTCTTCAACTAGATAGTACGTCTTTGATCTAGACTGGTAAAGTGGTTTCAGTGAAGTTTTCCCTTTTCAAACTGATCTCTTCTGTAAACATAATTGCTTATTACTTTGTTTATGGTACCTCAGTTCCACAGTGCCATAGGCATCTTCTTTTTGTTGTTGTTGTTAATACTCACCAGAGAATATTTTTTCCATTGATTTTTAGAGAGTGGAAGAGGGAAGGGAGGAGGAGGATGAGAGAGAGAGACATCCATGTGAAAGAGACACATCAATTGGTTGCTTCCCACATGAGCCCTCACGTGACCAGAGATCAAACCTGTAACCCAGGTACATGCCCTTGATTGAAAATTGAGTCCCTTTTATAGCAGGCCAATGCTCTACCCATCCATGGTTCCAGCCTCTTTTTATGCTCTGACTTTATATTTCAAGCCAACATTACAGAGAAGTTTCTTAGATTTTCCAGAAATAATTTATGTATTTATTTCTTTATGATATTAAAGTCACCAGAAGAGTTTGGTGTAGACATTGAATAAGGGAACACCACATACTTTGACTTGCTGCAGGTGCTGTACATTTTTCGTGTATCTCTTATTTTTCCAATGGAAGTCAATTTTAACGAGTATAATATTTTTGCAAGTATGACATTTGCTTTCTTACAGTCATATTAATTTGGATTATGATTTAAAACATTACACATTAGCTTATATTGTAACACTTCCTCTTATTGTGTTTCCTGCTCCATTGGCATGTTGTCATTTTGCAACATGGTTACTTCCACACTAGTTACAAAATTAAAACCTCTGGAAAAAATAAAACTTACTGCCAACAAATTTACTATTGAATTCCATCAATGCACAAAGCACCAGATAAACTACTCAGATGATTTAATCATATAGTCACACAATTACAAAGGAATTAGCATAGTCTTCCTTTATAATCAGTTGATATATTTCAAGTTAAATCTTTTTATAACACAATCTTACTTTACAAAACCTTCTTTCTCATTAGTATGCTAGGGGCCCGATGCACAAAAATTTGTGCACTTGGGAGGTCCCTCAGCCCGGCCTGTGCCCTCTCACAATCTGGGACCCCTCTGGGGATGTCCACCTGCTGGTGTGTCTGGCCAGCCTGGGTGAGGGGCTGATGGCGATCTGCAGGCTGGCCAAGACCCCCAGTGTGGATCCTCACCTCATTGGGGTTTGGCCAGCATGGGTGACAGGCTGATTGGTGCTTTCAGGCTTTCAGGCTGCCCACAGCTCCATTGACCCAATGTCCCAGCAAGGCTGGCTAGAAGTAGGTTTCTAGGTTTTGTTTATCTTCTATAATTGATGCACTGTTCCTTTAAACCAAGGCCTAGTAACAAAGCCTCGTTTCTGCTTCACCTCGAGGCTTCTATAAAGAGACAATGTTACTCTTAGTAGTCAGGCCAGGCCTGCTGTCTATGATTGATACTTTGTTGCAAATGTTTTGCCTTGAGCCAGGATAAGCTGAGCCAGCCCGCCAATGGCCGCAAACAGTTTCAGTTTCACTCCTGCTGCAATGGAAGCTGCCGTTTACTCAGGTCCGTGAGTGGCGGCCTCCATGTTGGCTGGGCTAATTTGCATACAGTCACTCTGATTGGCTGGTGGATGTGGCTTACCCGTCCCGAAGAGATGGTTAATTTCAATATTACGCCTTTATTAGTTTAGATGAAATTCATAGGGCATTATAATTGCAAACTCTCATAACCAACTGGGCTAAAATCAATTAAAAGTTGAAGTCATAATATTTTATATTGACTTTTTGTTAATTCACTTACTGTATTTTGCATCTGCTATTATACTCAGTAGAGTATTAGTTTAAACACATCAGTAAGTATACAATAATAGAATATGAATTATAAATGATAATTTGAGGATCCTATAAATATTATAGAATGGTCTGAAAAAAATCTATTTTTATATGTTTTACTTTAGGCTCTAATATTCTGAGGAAGATAATATGTTAAATTATGGATCTGTCAAGAACTTCTAAATAGAGTTAAGTTACAATGTGCTAGCTTGGACAATTATGGGTCATTTGCAGCACTTACACTAATAAGAACATGATCTATATAATCTAATAAAAGAGCGATATGCAAACTGATGTCACTCTGCTACACCTAAACCATGGCTATCAGCCAATCAGAGTGACTATATGCAAATTAACCCAGCCAAGATGCCAGGCGGCAGTCACAGAGTTGGAACAAGCTTGAGGCTTGCCCTGGTGATGGAGAAAGCTAAAGTTCCCACCTGCTTTGGCTGGCTGTGGCCTCTACTTAAGGCAACAAAGTTCAATTATAGAAGATAAATAAACCCCAGATACCTGCATCCAGCTGGCTTTGGCTCAAGAAAGCACTGGGAGCCTGGGTTGTCAGGGGCAACCTGACCTGAGCTCCAGTTAAAGCAACAAAGTTTTAATTGTAAAAGATAAATAAATCCCAGATACCTGCTTCTAGCCAGACTCACCAGGAGCTTGGGTGGCTGGGGGCCTTGGCCACCCTGCAAACAGCCATCAGCCCCTCACCCAGGCTCGCCAGGCACCCCAGGGGGACACACCCACCTTGAAGGGGCTGTGGCCACCCTGCAAACAGCCATCAGCCACTCATCCAGGTTGGCCAATAACCCCAGCGGGACACCCACCTGATCTTGGACACCCTTCAGGGCAAACTAGCTGGCTCCAGGCCTCTATCCTATATAATAAAAGGGTAACATGCAAATTGACCCTAACAGCAGAACCACTGGGAATGACTGGTCACTATGACACACATTCACCACCAAGAGGCTGATGCTCAATACAGGAGCTTTTCCTGGTGGTCAGTGCACTTCCACAGGGGCGGCTCTGCTCAGCCACAAGTTAGGCTGAGGGCTGCCAGTACAGCAGTGGTGGTGGGAGTCTCTCCAGCCTCCTCAGCAGAGCTAAGGATATCTGACTGCAGCTTAGACCTGCTCCCCACTGGCAAGTGGACATCCCCTGAGGGCCCCTGGGCTGCCAGAGGGATGTCTGACTGCCAGCTTAGGCCCATTCGAGGAGTGGGCCTAAACCATCAGGTGGACATCCCCTGAGGGGTCCCAGAATGTGAGAGGGCACAGGCCAGGCTGAGGGATGCTCCCCCTCCCAGAGTGCACAAATTTTTGTGCACCGGGCCTCTAATATTACTCTTTTATTATATATAATATATATCTATATCTATATCTATATCTATATCTATATCTATATCTATATCTATATCTATATCTATATCTATATCATCTATATCTATCTACATATATATATTATATAAAGATATATCTATATATATAGGTATAGATATAGATATATCTTTATCTAATATAATAAAAGAGTAATATGCAAATTGACCATTACCCAAAACACCTAAGCCACGCCCACCAGCCAAGCCACGCCTACTATCCAACCAGAGCAGCTGTATGCAAATTAGCCCAGCCAAGATGGAGGCTGACAGGGCGGCTCTGCACTGGGAGCCTGTCTGACTGGCACAGCTGTCAGCTCAGTGGGGGGCGGGGTCCAGCCTAAGACCACCTCAGGGCATCCAAGAGCATCCATCTTGGGTCCACTGCCTGGCTCTGCCCTCCGGGGGCCTCCACCAGGCACACGGGAGAGCGGGTCCTCCACGGGGCTTGCAGGAGCAGCCATCCTGTGTCCGCTGCCTGGCTCTGCCCCCCGGGAGCCTCTCCAGGACATGAGGGAGCATGGGGGCCTCTGCAAGGTGTGCAGGAGCAGCCGTCCTGGGTCTGCTGCCTGGCTTTGCCCCCCGGGAGCCTCCACAGGGTGTCCAGGATTGCCTGTCCTGTGTCTGCTGCCTGGCTCTGCCCCAGGGGCCTCCTTAGGGGTGTGTGGGAGCACCCGTACAGGGTCCACTACCTTCATCCACCTCCCAGGGGCCTCCACAGGGTGTGCGGGAGCGTCTGCTGCACAGTGCAGAGAATCCAAAGCCAGTCTGCTTCCCAGTTCCACCCCGGGTGTGTTCGCTCAGCAGCAGGGCCCCACAGAGGGATCCTGCACCAGCGTCCACCCCTGGCTCACCACCCAGCTATGCGCCAAGTGTGTCCCCTCAGCAGTGGGGCCCCACCAGGTGTGTGCTATCATGGGCCCTCCAGTGGGAAATGTCCAGTCCTGCACTCATCAGCCCTCCCACCCCCCCGAGCATGAACCCTGAGGGGCTGTGGGCAGCCTGAAAATGGCCCTCAACCCCTCACCCAGGCTGGCCAGGCATACCAGCAGGTGGACATCCCCCCCGAGGTGTCCCAGACTGCAAGAGGGCACAGGCCGGGCTGAGGGACCCCCACCCCCCAAGTGCACAAATTTTTGTGCACCAGGCTCCTAGTATATAATAAAAGTAATATTGAAATTGACTGTTTCTATGGGATGCCTAATCCACGCCCACCAGCCAATCAAAGTGGCAGTATGCAAATTAACCCAGCCAAGATGGAAGCCGGCAGTCATGGAGCTGGAGTAAACAGGCAGCTTCCGTTGCAGCAGGAGTAAACTATCTGCTGGCCCGCTGGGCTTCTCCAAGCTCCAGGCAACATACTTGCAACATTATCTCAATTATAGAAGCCTCAGAGCCCAAGAAAACAGCAGGCCTTGGCGAGACTACTAAGGCAACATTCTTTCAATTATAGAAGCCACAAGCTGAAGCAGACAGGAGGCTTCGTTACCTGTTTAGGCCCTGACTTAAAGGAACAGTGTATCAATTATAGAAGATAAATAAACCCCAGGAACCTGCTTCCAGTCAATCTTGCTAGGACATTGGGTCAATGGGAGCTGTGAGCAGCCTGAAAGCCTGAAAATGCCCCTCAGCCCATCACCCAAGCTGGCCACACCCCAATGGGGTGAGGGACCCCACTGGGGGGCTTGGCCAGCCTGAAAACAGCCATCAGCCCCTCACCCAGGCTGGCCAGGTACCCCAGTAAGAACCCAAAACCTGAAGGGACTGTGGGAAGCCTGAAAACAGCCCTCAGCCTGTCACCGAGGCTGGCCACACCCCAATGGGGTGAGGGTCCACACTGGGGAGCTTGGCCAGCCTGCAAACAGCCATCAGCCTCTCACCCAGGCTGACCAGGCATGCCAGCAGGTGGACATCCCCAGAAGGGTTCCAGACTGTGAGAGTGCACAGGCCTGGCTGAGGGACCTCTCAAGTGCACAAATTTTTGTGCATTGAGCCATATATATATATATATACCTAAGTGACCATTACAACCAATTGAATGAATGACCAGTTGACTAGTCACTATGAAGCGCATACTGACCACCAGGGGAAAGATGCTCAACTCAGGTGGACAGTGAGCTTCCACAGCCAACCTGCTGTGACTGGACAACCTTCCACAGACCCTCTCCCTTTCCAGCCAGCCTGATCAGCCTGATCAGGACTGGGTGATATGGCCCTAATCAGCCCTGATCACCAGCCAGGCCGAGGAACCCCATCCATGAATAAATTCATGCACCAGGCCTCTAGTATTCAAATAATACAACTGTGGTCATAGTGAGCTTTTTTCTTTTCTTATTCTTCATGTTAGTTTCCTGCATTTAACCCATTTCTATTATCACTGATCCAGTAATATTTTCTCAAATTTATTACTTTTAAATTATCTCTCTCTCCACTCAAATCATTACTGTTTCCATTTCCTCCCACTATCTCACAGTATATATATATATATATATATATATATATATATATATATATATATACCATTGTTTACCTGTTTGGTGATCTGAATTTTAATGAAGCCTTAATTTCTCATTATTCTGACTCTGCTCTCTTTAAAGAAAATGTTACCTTTTATTACCTCTGCCACCAGTGTCTTTTTATTTTTCTTTCTATATACTGTGGAGGAGAGACTTCCATGAAGTGACTGTTGCTGGACCCAAGATTTAAATTTAGAATGTTTCCCATAAATCCCCTGAAGATGGTCTGATTGATCCCTTCCCCAGTGTGCTGGTTCCTAGAGCAGCCTTTGTCCTGCCTTTGGGGCAAGCATGTAAGACATTTTCCTATTACCTGAGGCATATCACCCACTAGTACTCCTATCCATCCTATAATATTCTATATAATTCTTCAGAAACTTCCATAGACACAGAGGATATCTACATCATCTTGACAACACTCAAAATATACCCAAAATATGCCTCCTATGTGAATTCCCTTCATAAACTCTTGATGTAATGCTGGTCTTTCTTTGGTCTTTTCTTTGGTCTTTCTTTCTTTGGTCTCTCATCCTTGGGAAATTTATGAATAGAAAATTTAGTTCATCCATATACTTAATTCACACTTCATCTTTGCTTTCATTGAAATTATATGTATCTCTCACAAAGAAAGATTTATATAATTTAGTAGTCACCTAGTTTCTAGATTTCTAATTGAGATCATAAACTCTAGAACTATCTACATTTGAATCATGGTTTTATTATTTGTTAGTTTTGTTTTTGTTTTGTTTTTTTATCTAAACAAGTTACTTTATAATTCTTCAATTTTTAAAATATGTATAATGAGAGTAGTAATTGTGCCAACATCAAAGAAGGGTTATGATGCTTAAATTGGTATCCTATCTAATAAAGAGGGAATATGCTTCCCGCATTCTTGGTCAGAAGTGAATTGTTGCTTTCTTCATTTCATATACCCATATGTGTTAGACTATCTCAATTTTCCTTAGGTGTTTCTCTTTTACATTCACATTCCTACCACCACCACACTCAAAATATTTCTGACAACAAATGCGTATGGGTTTTCCCTACACCAAGTAATTCTCTGTGACATCAGCTGAGTGTCCTACAATATAACTCAATTCTGACACTATTTACCTAGAGATAGTGTCAGGTCCCACAGTTTAAGGGCTCAGGCCATGAGCCTTTCCCTACTTCAGATGCCAATTGCAAATTACAGATCCCCAGGTAACCCACAACTTCTGTTGAATTTGGCTACAAATAAAACATTTCCATGAAATCTTTCTCCTAGATTTGGTTATTGGTTAGAGCAGCTCACAGAACTCAAGGAAACACTTAAAGTTTACCAGTTTATTATTTAATAAAGGATATCACAAAGAATACAAATGAATAGCCAGATGAAAAGGTACATAGGACAAGGCCTGAGGATCCCAAGCTCAGAAGCTTTGTTGCCATGGAGTTGGGGTGTGCCATCCTCCTGATATATTGATGTGTTCACTAAACTGGAAGCTCTAATATTGAGACACTAATACTGGTCTAAATAATGGTAAAAATTTAAATTTCTCCAATTGTCCCATGATGTTCCTTAGGAATGTGCTTTCATCTGTTAAATCTAGAATACATTAAGTAATCATAAATTACATGTAGCTGTAAAATATCCTTAGTCTCTTTTAATATAGAACAATTGGCTTCTTTTGTTTTGTTTCATTGGGTGTTTTGTTTGTTTGTTTTGAAGATTCTAAACCATTGTATTAAGAATGTCTTTGAATCTGTAATTTTATCATTGTTTCTTTATGACTGGATTTAAATTAAATATTTGTGGAAAGAATACTAGAGAGATGATATGTACATACCATAACATCATATCAGGAAGTATAAAGTACTAATTTATGGTTTATTAGATACTAGTGATGCTGAATTTAGTTACTTGTTAGTTCCACATTTCTCAACTTTATAAAAATACATTTTCCCTTTATATGGTCTTAAATTATTTTTCACTCCTTTTGTTTATGTTATAAATTTGAAAAAAAAAATATATATATATATATATAATCTTCCTGCTATTTTAATCAATTTTATAATTAAATTATTTTTATTGACTTAGTTTTTTTTTCAATATGTAAAAACATTTGCATGGTTCAAAATTTTTTTGAAAACTCCATAAAAATTCAAAAAATCCTTCCTTCCTATTCCTTCCCCTCTGTTCCCAGGTATTCTCAATGGAAACCATTGCTCTTAGCTACTGTTTCATTGTTCCTGTGCCTTTTATTTTGTTCTGTATTTCCAGAAAAATATCTGCAGGACAAATTCCTAATATAAGCACTGCTGAGTCAAATACATATGCATATGTTGATTTGTTACATTGCCAAACTCTCCTCCTTAGGTTTGTACCATTTTACAGTCCCACCAACAATGTATGAGAGTCTTTGACCACAGCCTCACCAACAGGGTCTATTATCATGCTTTTGAATTTTTGCATTTCTGTTATGAGTGAAGTTGAGCAACTTTATATGTACTCATCCATTTGCAATTCATTACCTTTGACCTGTTCATATAAGTTTCCCTTTTATATTTTAAATTGACTTTAAGATGCATTTACATATTAGAGATATTAGCCCTTTATCAGATATAAAGTTTATCTGATATATGTTTCAAGTATATTCTTTTGGTCGACCATTATCCATTTTGAGTTTGGTGTTTTGTTTGTTTGTTTTGCTTTTGCCATTGTTACATTTCTGAAAAATTATATCTTGTTTGATTGTCGAATCAGCTTTTGTTGTTGAAAGATAAACCCTAAAACTTAGTGGCTTTAAACATCAAACATTTTATTATAGCTCCTATGTCATAAATCTGTGACTAGGTATTTCTGCAATCAACTGAGAGGTTAGCTGGGTACTTATGGGTCTAGTATGCACTTGCATGTTTGCCAACTGGTGCTGGCTGCTAGAACTGGCTGTCAGTTGGGACAATTGGGATTAATATGCCATGTGTCTCTCATTATGTAGCAGGCCACTGTAAGTTTTTTTTGTATGTCGGTGGTTTCAAGAATCCCCAAAACTCCCAAATTGAACAAACATCAGTGTGCTGGTTCTTTTAAATCCTCTAGTATTTGTGTTGTGTTTACTAATGTCCTATGGACAAAGTAAGTCATGTGGCCAAACCCAGATTTAAGGGAAGAAGTAGGTTCTACCTTTTGATAATGGAGTACCAGTCACATCACAAAGAGTTATGTGTACACAGATGAAAAAAAAAAAAAAAAGATTTGGCCATTTTTGTAATCTATCTCAGTTATCGGTAATTATATATTTTTTGCCATGATATTGAATTCTGCTTGACAACAATGTATTAAGAATTTTTAGGTGCTCACCCTCCCAGTACCACACCCACAGCTTTCTTCCCTCTCAGATGTGCATCTCCTAAACTTTAAGGGTCTCCAAGTGTCTTGCAACCAGGAAAACAGTGGGCAGTGGTACCTACTCTCAGATTAACCATCTGAAACTTTCTTCAAGGACCCCTTTTCTCTGACTTTCCAGTGAGCTGACAACTCAATTAGATCATTTCTGTCACTGTGACTTTTTCTCAGTAAGCCAAAGCTGCCCCTTCCAGTCTTTCTTCTGTTACCTTTTCTATCCTGAGACATTCCTTATTTCACTGTCCTCAGCTTTAATAAATGTACTTTATAAATAATAAAAAAAACATATATTGGAAGCAATTTTCTCAGTCTTCTGAGATTTTGCTTCCAGGTATGTCCTCTCTTTGGCTCAAATAAACTCTAATGCAAACTCTTAAAAAATAATTTTTATATTGATATGCATAGTGAGATCTATAGTTTTTTTGTGTGAAACACCTATATTGATTTTAGCATCAATGTTATACTTGCTTCATAAAAAGAACTTGAAGGTGGCTCTTTCTCTAAGCTTTCAAAAATGAATGTAGCATTAGTATTATCTAGTCTTTGAATTTTTATTGGCATTTTTATGAACTCATTAGAACCTGGTGGACTTTTTGTGTGGGTGAGGGAAGGTAGTATTAAAAAAAGAAAAAAAGCACAGCCAGTGTTGCACAGTGGTTGAGTGTAAACTCATGAATCAGGAGGTCACAGTTCGATCTCCAGTCAGGGCACATGCTCGAGTTGCAGGCTCCATCTTCAGTAGGGGGCATGCAGGAGGCAGTCAATTAATGATTCTTTCTCATCATTGATGTTTCGATTGCTCTCCTCCTCACCCTTCTTCTCTGAAATCAATTAAAATATATTTTCAAAAATAAATAATAAAAAACCTTATTGTATTACCTTTGGAAATTAAACTGTCTAAACTTTTAAGTCCTACAGGATTCAGTTTTAGTTGTATTTTCTTAAAATATTAGAGGCCCAGTGCATGAATTTATGCATGAATTCACACATCAGTGGGGTCCCTCTGCCTGGCTTGTGCCCTCTTGCAATCTGTGACCCCACAGAAGATGTCAGACTGCCAGTTTCAGCCTAATCCCCGCAGGCCAGGCTAAGGGACCCAACCAGTGCACACACTGGTCCTCTAGTATGCATATAAGATCATTTGTTAATCTCTATCTACCTTCCCTTCTCTCCCCATCCCTCTAAGATTCATCAGTCTGTTCCATGTTGCCATGCCTGTGCATTGAGGGTCTGCCTCCTGGTGGCCAATACGTGTCATAGTTACCAGTCGAACAGTCGAACAGTTCAACGCTCACTAAGGCTTTTATATATATACTAGAGGCCTGGTGCACAAAAATTTGTGCACTCGAGGGGAGGACCCTCTGCCTGGCCTGTGCCCTCTCGCAGTCTGGGACCCCTGGAGGGTTGTCCACCTGCTAGCTTAGGCCCACTCCCCTGGTGATCAGGCCTAAGATGGCAGTCAGACATCCCTCTGGTAGCCTGGGAACCTTCAGAGGATGTCCACTTGCCAGCGGGGAGCAGGCTTAAACTGCAGTCAGACATCCTTAGCACTGCTGAGGAGGCAGAAGAGCCTCCCACAACCACTGCTGTACTGGCAGCCTTCTGGCTTGTGGCTGAGCAGAGCACCCCTTGTGGGAGTGCCCTGATCACCAGGGGAAGCTCCTGCATTGAGGATCTGCCCCCTGGTGGTAAGTGTGTGTCATAGTGACCAGTCATTCCCAGTGGTTCTGCTGTTAGGGTCAATTTGCATGTTACCCTTTTATTATATAGGATTATATAGGATAGAGGCCTGGTGCATGGGTGGGGGCCAGCTGGTTTGCCCTGAAGTGTGTCACGGATCAGGGTGGGGTTCCTTCTGGGGTGCCTTGCCATCCTGGATGAGGGGCTGATGGCTGTTTGTAGGCTGTCCACAGCCCCTTCAGGGTAAGGGTCCCTGCTTGGGGTGCCTGACAAGCCTGGGTGAGGAGCTGATGGCTGTTTGCACTCTGGTCACAGTCCCTTCAAGGTGGGTGTCTCCCCCCAGGGGTGCCTGGGCAGCCTGGGTGAGGGGCTGATGCTGATGGCTGTTTGCAGGTTGACCACAGCTCCCATTGACCCAAAGTCCCAGCGAAGCTGGCTAGAATCAGGTTTCTGGGGTTTGTCTTCTATAATTGAAACTTTGTTGCCTTGAGCAGAGGCCCAGCCAGCCTAGGCAGGCAGTTTCCTCCATCACTGGTGCAATGGAAGCCTCCTGTTTGCTCTAGCTCTGTGGCTGCTGGCCACCATCTTGGCTGGGTTAATTTGCATACACCCACTCTGATTGGCTAGTGGGTGTGGCTTGGATGGTGAGCATGGCTTAGTTGTAATGGAGTGAGGGCCAATTTGCATATTACTCTTTTATTAGTGTAGATAGATTCACTTTATGTAGTTTTTCAAATTTATTTATAAAGGGTTATGCAAATTAGGCTTTTTATTTTTTAAATTTTCTATATTTCAATTACTACCCTCCATTATTATTTCTCATTTTGAATATTTTCCTTCTTTTTCTTTGGGAGTTTAGCTATTAGTTTGCATAATTTATTTTTAACAGAGCAGCAGATTTATTGATGTAGTAGTTCTGTTTTTCTGTTTCCTATTTCATTAATTCTAATCTTATTTTGATTGTTATATTACTATTCCACTCTTTTGGTTTACCTTTGTCTTTTGGTTTAGCTTTTTGAATTATGACTAGAATTCATTGATTTTTATTCATACATTTTTATTGACTCAAGCATTTGAGTCTATATTTTTTCTCTGGTTACATTTTAATTCTATCCGACAAATTCTGATGTCCTGCAGTTTTTATTTTCATTAGCTTTCAGTTATTTAAAAAATATATCATTAATATATTTTTATTAATTTTAGAGAGAGAGGAAGGGAGAGGGATAGAAAGATAAAAACATTGATGAGAAATATTGATTAGCTGCCTCCTGCATGCCCCTTCTGGGGATCAAGCCTACAACTTGGGCATGTGCCCTGACAGAAATCAAACATGAAACCTCTTGGTTTATGTATTGGCAGTGAACCACTGAGCCACACTGGCCAGGCAGCTTTTAGTTATTTTTAAATCAAGTTTGCATTGTTTTCCTTTACCCAGAGTTCATTAATACAAATTGTAAATTTCCAGCCACTGTGGAAAACAGTATAGAGTTTCCTCAAAAATTAAAAGTGGAACTCTGAGTTGATCCAGCCATCCCACTTCCAGGAATATATCCTAAGAAATCAGAAACACCAGTCAGAAAGAATATATGCACCCCTATGTTCATAGCAGCATAATTTATTGGTATAATATGTAAGATTTGGAAACAGCCTAGTACCCATCAGCACATGAGTAGATGAAAAAAACTATAATACATTTAAACAATGGAATACTGCATGGCAATAAAAAAGAAAAAAATTCTTAGCATTTGCAACATCATGAATGGCCCTATAGAGCATTATGCTGAGCAAAATAAGCCAGTCAGAGAAAGATAAGTATCACATGACCTCACTCATATGTGAAATCTAATGAACCAAATAATCTGGTGATCAAAAATAGACCCTAAGAAAAATTTCCAAAATTTATAGGGAAGTCATACATCTTAACAAAAGGAAGATAAATGATTCAATCAAAAATGGGCAAAGGACTTAAATAGACACTTTTCAAAAGTGGACATTCAGAAAGCCAAGAGACAATGAAAACATACTTAAAGTTATTAATCATCTGAGAGATGCAAATCAAAACAACAATGAGGTACCATCTCATACCTGTCAGAATGGCTATCATCAACAAATCAACAAATGACAAGTGCTGGTGAAGATGTGAAGAAAAAGGAACCCTCTTGCACTGCTGGTGGGAATGCAGACTGGTGAAGCCACTGTGGAAAACAGTATGGAGTTTCCTCAAAAAATTAAAAAAGGAACTCCCATTTGACCCAGTAATCCCACTTCTAGGAATATATCCCAAGAAACCAGAAACACCAATCAGAAAGGATATATGCACCCCTATGTTCATAGCAGCACAATTTACCATAGCTAAGACTTGGAAACAGCCTAAATGCCCATCAGCAGATGAGTGGATTAAAAAGCAGTGGTACATCTACACAATGGAATACTATGCTGCTGTAAAAAAGAAAAAAGAAAAACAAGACAAAACAAAAAAACTGTTACCATTAGTAACAGCATGGATGACCATGGACAGCATTATGTTAAACAAAGCCAGCCAGTCAGACAAAGATAAATATCACATGATCTCACTCATTTGTGGAATATAACGAACAACATAAACTGATGAACAAAAATAGATCCAGTGACAGAGCAAGATCAAACAGACCATCAAACTGCAGAGCAAAGGCAGGGGAGGGGATCAGGGGTCAGAGATCAACCAAAGGACTTATATACATGTATATAAGCATAACCAATAGACACAGACATAGAGGGTTGAGGGCATATGCTGGGGAATAGGGGTGACCAGGGAGAGGTCAATGGGGGAAAAAAGAGACATATGCAATACTATATGTAATACTGTAAGTAATAAATAATTGGAAAAAGTAGACTGGAAGTCATAGAAGCATGAACAGACTCTTGAACCTCAGAGGGAAAGCAGGAAAGGCTGGGTGGGAAGAGATCAACCGATGAACTTGTATGCAGATATGCATAACCTATGGACACAGACAATGGGGTTTTGTGGGTCTGGGAGAGGGAAGGATGGGAGTGTCTGGGAGAGGTTAATGGGGGAAAAGGAAGACCTATGTAGTACTTTCAATAATAAAGAATTAAAAATGTATAAAATAAAAATTTCCAGTTCAAGGGGCAATTTTAACTTGAAGGATATTTTTTGTGTTTTTTTTAATCTAATTTTGAGGGTTTTGTTTTGTTTTGTTTTTGCATTCATATCACAGAATATCCATAATAATAAAAGGGTAATATGATAATTAGACTTAAGGTTCTTCCAGGCATCATTTCAGAAGTCCTTCCAGATGATGCCAGGGCCCAGAGCCAGAAGAATGCAGCCCAGGTCCTGGGTGCCTGCCAGTAGTGGCCAGAGCAAAGCCTGGGTCCTGGGTGCTGGAGGGAAGTCAGTACCAGTAACCGGGGTAAGGAAGGCCCACTCTTGCATGGATTTTCATGCATCAGGTCTCTAGTTTTTTATATTATCTCATCTTTATTAAAGTTATTAGGTTTTTCTTTATGAACTAATGTGTTGTCAATTTTTGTGAATGTCCCATGTGTGCCCAAGGAGTCTATTCTCTATTACTGGAACATAAATGTTGACACATAGCTATAATATCTAAATTATTGATTATGTAATTTCAATCTTCTATATTCTTCCTACTTTTTTGTCTACGTAAACTTCTTAATTTACAAGTGGTGATATTATCACATTGGATTATTAATCAGTTTCTTGTTGCCCTGTAATAGGATTAAACATTCACATCATTTTTCTTGTAACTATGCAATACCTATAGTGCTTTCTACTGTGTGTGGTCTATATTTCCCCACTTCACTGATCTCTGGATTAGCCATGTGATTTGATTTAGCCAGTGGAATGTTTATGGATGTGACATTAGTGGTGCATTTAAACATGCCTTCATGGATTGCCTTTCTCTTTTGCACTCTTGTGAGCTGCCATCAGAAGCATATATTTCACATAGTTATTGTTACTTTAACCTAAACTCCAAATGAAGAAAAATAAAGATCTGAATCCAACCTTTAGACTATAAGCCAGGACAGGCTTCATGTAATGTTCTACTATAGCTATTTTGAAAATGTTATCCTGAAATATTGTGCTGTAGCTATTTTGAAGTGTTAATAACATTGTGTTTTGAAAGTAAAATCTAGAAGTTAAGATGGTGGCCGATGGGATGGCAGGCTGCAAGATAGTGTGTGAGTGAGAGAGCTACAGGAGAGTACATGGACATGCAGGAGTGTCTGTATTTGTGAGTGAGGGGCACTTATACTTAAGGTGACTAGATTTTAACATTGGAAAAGCGGGACACCATTGACCGTTTGGCCACCGAAAACTGTATATTCCCTTCCCATTCTCCTGCTGTTCCCTAGCTTATCATGCATTCTTTCCAAGAATCAGGACTTTTTTAAAATGCCGTGGGATGTGGGACAAATTGTTAAAAATCAGGACTATCCCGCCAAAAGCGGGACATCTGGTCACCTTACTTATACTCCATAGACCTGTTGGGGACTGGTGGACCAGGCACCTCTACTATTGCTGAAATATTTCCCAGAGCAGCCAGCTCTGCCACAAAGACTGCACCGTCTTGAAGGGGTGAGCAGCTGTGATTGGAAGGCCAGCCTTACCTTCAACAGGAGAGGCCTCGGATACCTCCCAGGACCCTACAGCCACAATGTCCAGGGACCAGCTCCTCGGCTGCAAACCCACGAACACCGAGACTGCAGCCTCCTTGGCTGCAGGCACTTAAAAATTTTGTCCTGTAGGAGACAAAGTGGTGCTGAATATGCAGATGCAGATAGGTCCTGCACCTTCTCACAGAGCATATAGAAGGAACAGTTGAGTCAAATAACATCCACCTGGAATTGGAAAATTAAACACAGCTGGTGAGGCAATCCATAGCTGGAAAGG
The DNA here is from genome assembly GCA_004026665.1 of Murina feae. NCBI lineage: Eukaryota > Metazoa > Chordata > Mammalia > Chiroptera > Vespertilionidae > Murina > Murina feae. The sequence goes on from PVJC01007870.1 coordinate 28,925, forward strand.
TTAGAGATTGCCTAGAGACAGGTTAGATTTGGGACCAATGCTGGAGGGAGAAACACTTGCAGCAGGGACAAGAGTCTCAGAGGGAGACTGTGCTCTACCAAACCCACAGCCCTTAGGGTCAGTGTAGCCCTCAAATGTGGAAGAGGGTACACAGGGCTGGTGGCAGAGGGGAACTCTAAATATAAGCCCACAGCTATGGGAAACTGTGCCCAGAAAGGCAGCCTAAAGTTCTATACCAGCCACACAATTCCAGGGGAAAAAGACACAAGTCTGTGTAGTTCCCTTGTCTTTTTTTTCCCTATTTGCTTTTGCTTGCTAAGTCTAGTACATCAGTACATAAGATTGTCCAATTAAAAACACTCACTGAGACTGCAGTGGAAAGATTTTTGTTTTGAAACTGGGGATCAGAATAAGGAAAGATGAGCAGGAAACCAGTTCTGGGTCAGTCTGTCCCTTCAACTCAGTATTAAGTGTGGCAGGGAAAGAAGACTCTAAACACTGGGTAGAGGGACCATTTAGTCCCATAAATTAATACAGAAACACCTTCACTCAGGGGTTGTGTCATAAATTGGCTCTTGTGTAAATACAACTGAAGCTAGGCATAGAAACAAAGTGAGCAGAGAGATCCCCCCCCCCAACACCTCGCTTGAAAACAAGGTTGTGGCTTATGACACAGAGGAGCAGTGGATCGCAGGGAACATCAGAACTGTGCTGACTAGCTGACAGAAAACAGACGTGCCAGGCAGAACAGTAGAGGAAGTGAACACCCTTCACTATTTCACTTTTTTATTTTTTTATCTTTTACTAAAGAAACTAATTTTTTCTTTTCTCACTTGAATTTACTTTTTTATTATATTTTTATTTTTGACTATTATCATTACTGTTATTTTACATTTTTAAAAAGTTTTATTTTATTTTATTTTTTCTTTATTTTATTTTGTATTAGTGTTCTACATTCTATTTTTTTCATTTTCTTTTAGCATTATTTTACCATATCTCAATTTTTCCTTTATGCCAACACTCTCTTCCTCACTTTTCCCCTTTTTCATCTTGTTTCCCTTACCTTGTTCCTGCTTTAGTTTTTCTGTATCCTTTCTTTTTACTCCATGATAAAAATTGATCTTACTCATATATCTAATTTCCTCTCCCCTGCTCTAAGCACATGCACACTTCTCTCTTCTCTTTCTTTACTTGTTAATCTTTTTTTCTCTTTTTTCCTCTTTTTCTTCCATTCTGTCTTGTTAGTGTTTGTTTATTTTGTTTTCATTTTTTCTTTTCTTTTCTTTTGTTGCTTCTGTTTTTCTGCTGACTTGTTCTCTTCTTCTACTAATAGCTTAATTAATTCCAATCACCAGTTCAGGTCTATCTACTCTCTATTCTACTATTTTGTATTTTTTTTAAATTTTCTTCTTATACACTCATTCTTTCTTCCTCCTCTATACTTAATTTTGGCTATTTCCCCATTCATTTAATTCCTTAACCTTACGTTCTGGAAATAAGCTCTGCATTCTCAGATTTGTTTGGATGTTTGTTGTTTGCATTTTATTAATTACTTGTTGTTTGTTTTTTGCATTCATCTCTGGGTGTTTGTTGTTTGCAATTTTTGGATTAGTTGTTGGTCCTTTGGAGTGTTTTCCCCATATACATATATTCCCCCCTCATTTTTACTTCTTTTTCTTTAATATCTTACATTTTTTTCCCTTTTTCCATATCATTTCTGCACTCTTTTCTCTCCCCTAATTCTATTTTCTCTGTGGTCACCTTTATTTGAGGTTATTGGTATTGTGAATATATTTGTGTTTGATGTCATTTGCATTGTGTCTTGTCTTGTTGTATTCTGTGCCTTTAAGTCAATGCAGGTGAGAGGGAGCTAAATAACCAGACACACTGAGAGTAGAAAATATGAGGAGCCAAAGAAACAGTCCCCATACAAAGGAATAGGAGGAATTACCAAAAAAGGAAGTAAATGAAATGGAGCAAGCAATTTGTCAGAGTAAGAATTCAGAGCAATGGTCATAAGTATACTGAAAAGGATGGAAGACAAATTCAACAATATGTGTAAGAACCAAGAGGAAATGAAGAAGAATCAAGAAGAAATGAAGAAAAACATTGCTGCAATGAAGAACACAATAGAAAGCATCAACAGTAGACTCTAGGAAGTGGAGGATTGCAACAGTGAGCTACAAGACAAGGTAGAAAAAAATACCCAAGCAGAGCAGCAACTGGAAAACAAACAACAAACAAATAGGAGGAGAGCCTGAGGGAACTCTGGGACAACACAAAATGAAACATCTGCATAATAAGAGTTTCAGAAGGAGAGGAAACTGAGCAAGGAATAGAAAATCTGTTTAAAGAAATAATTACAGAAAACTTTCCTGATATTGGGAAGAAGAAAAAACTCACACAAGTCTAAGAAGCTCAGAGTCCCAAACAAGATGAACACAAAAAGACTTACAGGAAGATGCATTATAATTAAATTAACAAACACCAACAAAAAAGTAAGAATCTTAAAGGCTTCCAGAGAGAGAAAGAAAGTTACTTACAAGGGATCTCCCATCAGACTATCAACTGATTTATCAAGAGAAACACATCAGGCTAGAAGGGAATGGAATGAAATATACAAAGTCATGTAAAGCAAGGGTCTGAATCCAAGAATACTATACCCAGCAAAGCTATCAATGAAAGTTGATGGTGAAATCAGGAGCTTCAGGGACATAAAAGGAATAAGGGAGTTTATTACCACCAAACCAACAATGCAAGAAATGCTAAAGGGTCTGATATAAAAAAAAGAAAGAGGAAACAAAAAAGTAACACAGGCATCTAAACTAATAAAACCATAATATTAAAATTAACCATCTTTTCGGGATGGGTAAGCCATGCCTACCAGCCAATCAGAGTGGCTGTATGCAAATTAGCCCAGCCAAGATGGCGGAGGCCGCAGCCCGGGAGAAGCTGTGCAACACACAGGCCCCAACTGCTGGGGGAGGAGCAGGGCGCTGGCGATGGAGGCCTGAAATAGATCCGGTTGCGGATTACAGACTGCAGGGCAGCCTGGGGGTGGAGGGACCGAGCCAGCTCCGCCCCAAGTCTGAGGCCTGGAAATAGGTGCAATGGGGCACACAGCACACATGGAGGTGTGGCCTCCATGTGTGCTGTGTGCCCCAATGGATTCCAGGGTCCCAAACTGTGAGAGGGCACAGGCCGGGATGAGGGACTCCCCAACCCCCGCCGAGTGCACAAATTTTTGTGCACCAGGCCCCTAGTAAAGAATAAAAATGGCAACAAACAATAGTAACTTCACATGTAAATGAAATAAATACCCCAATCAAAAGACATAGGGTAGCTGAGTGGATAGTAAAAAATGACCCATATATCTGCTTTCTATAGGAGACCCACCTCAGAACAAAGAACTCACACAGACTGATGATGAAGGGATTCAAAAAGGTTTTTCAGGGGAATGGAAATGAAAAAATAAAAAGCTGAGGTAGAAATAGTTATATCTGACAAATTAGATCTCAAAGTTAAGGCCATAACAAGAAATAAAAAGGTCACTCCATAATACTAAAGGGAGCAATTCAACAAGAAGATATAACTCTGGTAAACATACAGGCACCCAATTCAGGAGCACCCAAATACATAAAAAAAAATACAAACAAACAAACAAAAACTTCTGGAAGATCAAGGGAGAGATTAACAGCAATACAGTCATAAGAGGAGGCTTTAATACCACACTAACACTACTGGAAAAATCCTCTAAGCAAAAAATCAGAAAAGAAACGTCAATCATAAATGATTCACTAGATCAGATGGAATTAATTGAATATTCAGAACATTTCACCCCAAAGCCACGGCATATACATTCTTCTCAAGTGCACATGGGTCACATTCAAAGATAGACCACATATTGGGGCACAGGTAAGTCTCTTCAAATACAAGAAGATAGAAATCATATCAAACATCTTCAAAAATCAAGGTGGCATAAAATTAGAAATCAACTACAATAAAAACAATGAAAAAGTCAAACAACTGGAGGCTAAATAGCATGCTATTAAACAATGATTGGGTTATGAAAGAGAATGAAGAAGAAATAAAAAGCAACATGGCAACACATGGCAATGAGAACACAACAATCCAAAATCTGTGGGACACAGTGAAAGCAGTATTGAGAGGAAAGTTCATAGCTCTACAGACCTACCTCAAAGAACAAGAAAAAAATGGTCATAAATAATCTAATGCTAAACTCTGAGAGTTAGAAAGATCAACAAGAAAAGCCCAACGTAAGCATAAAGAAGGAAATAATAAAGATCAGAGCCTAAATAAACAACAGAGAGACAAAACAAACAAACCAAAAACAATAAAAAAGATCAACAAAAGCAAGAGCTGATTCTTTGAAAGGATAAACAAGATTGATGAACCTCTACCCAGGCTAACCAAGAAGCAGAGAGTTCCCAAATAAACAAAATCAGAAAAGAAAGAGTTGATGTAACAACCGATCCCACAGAAATAGAAACTATTATGAAAAAATACTATGAACAAACTCTGTCCAAAAAAATGGAAAACCTAAATGAAACAGATCTATTTTTAGAAAAATAGAAGCTCAGGAAACTCAATCAGGAAGAATAAAAACAGCTGAATAGAATGATAACTACCAAAGAAATTGAAGCAGTGGTCAAAAATATTCCAGCAAACAAAAGCCCTGGTCGGGAAGGCTTTACAAGGGAGTTCTACCAAACATTCAAAGAAGAACTAAAACTTATCCTTCTCAGACTATTCCAAAAAATTCAAGAGGAAGCAACACTTCCAAGCTCTTTATATGAAGCCAGCATTACCCTATTCTCAAAACCAGATAAAGACACCACATAAAAAAGAAAATTACAGGCCAATATCCTTGATGGACATAGATGCTAAATTCCTCAATAAAATTCTGGCAAATCAGATCCAGCAATATATTAGAATGATCATACACCATGAACAAGTGAAATTTATTGTGGGTATGCAAGACAGGACAATATCTGCAAATCAATAAATGTGATACATCACATAAAAAAACTGAGAAACAAAAATCACATAATTATATCAAATACAACACATTTTCTTGATAAAAACTCTCAGCAAAGTGGGAATAGAGGGATCATACCTCAACATAGTAACAGCCTTATATGACAAACCTACAGCCAACATCTAAAATCATTTCCCCTTAGAACGGGGACAAGATAGGTATGCCTACTTTCACCATTCCTGTTCAATACAGTACTGGAAGTGCTAGCCATAGTGATCAGACAAGAAAAAATAAAAGGCGTTCAAATTAGAAAAGCAGAAGTGAAACTGTCCTTATTCACAGATCACATGATACTATACATAGAAAACCCCAAGACTCCATAAAAAAATACTAGTCTGAATAAATGAATTTGGCAATGTAGCAGGATACAAAATTAACACCCAAAATCCATCACCTTTTTATTTTATTTTTTAAAAATATATCATTGATTTTTTACATAGAGGAAGGGAGAAGGAGAGGCATAGAGAGTTAGAAACATTTATGAGTGAGAAACATAGATTCAACTGCCTCCTGAACACCTCCTACTGGAAATGTATCGGCAATTAAGGTACATGCCCTTAACTGGAATTGAACCTGGGAATCTTCAGTCCACAGGCCAACACTCTATCCACTGAGCCAAACCAGTCAGGGCCCATCGTCTTTTTATCCAACCAATAATGAGCTCACAGAAGGTGAAATGAAAAAAAAATCCCATTTACCATTGTGCCAAAAAATTAAGATACCTAGGAATAAACTTAACTAAGGAGGTAAAAGACCTGTACTCAGAAAACTACAGGACTTTGAGAAAAGAGAGAGTGGAAGACATAAACAAATGGAAGAATATACCATGTTCATGGATTGGTAGAGTCAACATCGTTAAAATGTCCATCCTACCCAAAACAATCATCAGATTCAATGTAATCCCCATTAAAATACCAATGGCATATTTAAAAAATCTAGAACAAACATTCCAAAAATTCATTTGGAGTAAAAAAAGACCCCGAATAGCCACAGCAATCCTGAGAAAGAAAAACAAAGTTGGATGGATCACAATGCCAGAGATCAAGCTATATTACCAAGCCATGGTTCTCAATACTGCCTAGTACTAGCACAAGAACAGACATATAGATTAATGGAATGGTACTGAGAACCCAGAAATTGACTCAAGGCATTATGCTTAATTAATATTTGACAAAGGAAGCAAGAGCATACAATGGAGTCAAGACAGTCTCTTCAATAAACGGTGTTGGGAAATATGGTCAGATAGATGTGAAATAATGAAACTAGATCACCAACTCACACAATAAACAAACTCGAAAATGGCTAAAGGGCTTCAATGAAAGATGAGAAATCTCAAAAATCATACAAGACTCCATAGGCAGCAAAATAGCAGACATATGTCATAGCAATAGCTTTACAGACACAGCTCCTAGGGCAATTGAGAGTAAGGAGAAAATAAACAAATGGGACTACATCAAAATAAATAGCTTTTGCACAGCAAAAGAAACCATCAACAAAACAACAAGAAAGCCACTGCTTAGGAGAACATATTTGCCACTGCTATTTCAGATACGAGTTTAATCCTCGAAATTTAATGAGAACTCATACAACTTAACAAAAGGAAGATAAACAATCCAATAAAAAAATGGGCAAAGAATCTAAATAGCTACTTTTCAAAAGAGGACATACAGAGGGCCAAGGACATATGAAAATGTGCTCAAAGTCACTAATCATCTGGGAGATGCAAATAAAAACAACCATGAGATATCATCTCATACCTGTCAGAATGGCTATTATCAACACATCAACAAACAATAAGTTCTGGTGAAGATGCAGAGAAAAAGGAACCCTCATGCACTGCTGGTGGGAATGCAGACTGGTGCACCCACTGTGGAGAACAGTATGGAGTTTCCTCAAAAAGTTAAAAATGGAATTCCCATTTGACCCAGTAATCCTCCTTCTAGGATTATATCCCAAGAAACCAGAAACACTAATCAGAAAGGATATATGCACCCCTATGTTCATAGCTGCACAATTTACAATAGTTAAGATTTGGAAACAGCCTAAGTGCCTATCAGCAGATGAACAGATTAAAAAACTATGGCACATTTACACAGTGGAATACTATGCCACTATACAAAAGAATAAGGTGACCAGATTTTTACATTGGTAAAGTGGGACACCATTGACTGCTTGGCCGCCGAAAACCATATCTTCCCTTCCCGTTCTCCCACCATTCCCTAGCTTGTCGTGCATTCTTTCCAAAAATCAGGACTTTTGTAAAACGCCACGGGATGTGGGAAAAATTGTTAAAAATAGGGACTGTCCCACCAAAAGCAGGACGTCTGGTCACCTTACAAAAGAAGGAAAATTTTTCATTTGCAACAGCATGGATGGAACTGGAGAGCGGTATGCAAAGTGAAATAAGCCAGTCAGAGAAAGATAAATATCACATCTTTTTCATTCATATGTGGGATATGATGATCAATATAAGTTGATGAACAAGAATAGATCCAGAGACAAATGGCAGGTGGGAATGGGTTTAGAGAGCAACCAAAGGACTTGTATGCATGCATATTAGCATAACCAATGGACACAGACCCTGGGGCGGTGGGGGCTTGCCTCGGGTGGGAATAGCTGGCGGGGGGGTCAATTGGGGAAAATGGAGACATACGTAAAACTTTAGACAATAATAATAATAAAAAAGAATAAAATGAGTAAAATCTAATTAGATAGTAGTGCATGCACGTGATCATAGGAGACACTCTGGGAAGCAATGTGCACATGCCAGTGTTCAGGCCCACAGTTGTGAGAGGCAATGTGCATACCAAGAAGTTGGCTTGGCCTCTGGTGCAAGCGTGACCACAGAAATCTGAAGCAGTGACCAGGGTAGGATCTGGGTCCAGACTGGTGGGGGCAATAGTAGAAATGGCAGCAGAAGCAGCAACAATGACAATAGCTGTGAGGGAGGGGTGAGCTTCTTCATGGGAGCAACACCAACCTCTGTTGGGAGACTGGCTTGCTTGTGCATTGTAGCATCTGCACAAAAATTAACTCTTCAGCCTATGTGCGGGGACAGGAACTGCCAGTGCTCAGTTAAGTAAACTTTGTCAGTAAGTTATTACAGAATAAAAGTGTACACATGGACATTGCAATATAGCATATCAGAAAGTCATTACAGTTGATCAATAAAGGTATACTGCCTGAGTTTGAAAAGTACTACAACATTGCAAAGCAAATATCCACAGGCTTAGAAATTAAAATTGAATTTAAAGATCATTGCATAAGTTGGAAATACATTATTTTCATATGAAGCTTAGAATAAACCAATTATTAATGAAGAAGACAATCTTAAAATTATATTTTCTTATAATTAAAAATACAGCAATAGAATTATGAGCAAATGGTTTGAATTATATATAAACCACGAAGCCACTTTTGATTTTGTAGAAACTCAAAAAGCTACAGGAAATCTCAGAGGAAACTATAAAATTCCATTGCATGAATTTACATTTAAAATTAAATGCAGAATACAAAAAAATTTGGTTTGTACGTAGAGTTAAATATTTTTAGAAAAATATTTGTGCAAAAGTCATAATCTTTAGATACACAAAAATTTATATTTTAAAAAATTGATCAGAAGTCTGATGTTTTCACAAGAAATAAAATACTTTTAACAGCACCAGTAACAGTTGCATAGGCAGAAAGGTCCTGATCAAAGTAAAACAATAAAATTTATTTGCAGTTTTGCATTTGTCAAAAGCAATAGGAATTACTGTCAATTTTATTAATTGAAATAAACTTTCTAAAAGTATGTATTTTTATGACCTAATAATTTGCAGAATGGTGAGCCAAAAATCCTATGATTAATAAATATATCAAACTAGTGTAGCCTTGTTACTTATTGTATTATATACTAGGGACCCGGTGCACAAAAATTTGTGCACTTGGGAGGTCCCTGAGCCCAGCCTGTGCCCTCTCACAGTCTGGGACCCCTCCGGGGATGTCCACTTGCTGGCGTGCCTGGTCATCCTGGGTGAGGGAATGATGGCTGTTTGCAGACTGGCCAAGCTCCCCAGTGTGGACCTTCACCCCATTGGGGTGTGGCCAGCCTAGGTGACAGGCTGTGGGCCATTTTCAGGCTGCCCACAGCCCCTTCAGGTTTTGGGTCCCTACTGGGTTGCTTTGGGCAGCCTAGGTGAGGAGCTGAGGGGAGTTTTCAGGCTGCTCACAGCCCCTTCAGGTTTTGGGTCCCTACTGGGTTGCTTTGGGCAGCCTGAGTGAGGAGCTGAGGGGAGTTTTCAGGTTGCTCACAGTCCCTTCAGGTTTTGGGTCCCTACTGGGGTACCTGGCCAGCCTGGGTGAGGAGCTGATGGCTATTTGAAGGCTGGCCAAGCCCCCCAGTGGGGGTCCCTCACCCCATTAGGGTGTGGCCAACTTGGGTGCGGGCCTGAGGGTTGTTTTCAGGCTTTCAGGCTGCCCATAGCTCCCATTGACCCAACATCCCAGCAAGGCTGGCTAGAAGCAGGTTTCTGGGGTTTATTTATCTTCTATAATTGATACACTGTTGCTTTAAGCCGAGGCCTAGGCAGGTAAGGAAGCCTCCTGTTGATTTCAGCTCCATGGCTTCTATAACTGAAAGAATGTTGCCTTAGTTAGAGGCCCAGCCGGTCTAGGCAGGCAGTTTCCTCCATCGCTGGTGCAATGGAAGCTTGCTGTTTGCTTCAGCTCCGAGGCTTCTATAATTGAAACAAACAGACAGTTTACTCCTGTTGCAACAGTAGCCTGCTGTTTACTCTAGCTCCTTGACTGCTGGCCTCCATCTTGGCTGGGTTAATTTGCATACAGCCACTCTGATTGGCTGGTGGGTGTGGCTTAGGCATCCTGGAGAAATGGTCAATTTCAATATTACTCTTTTATTAGATTAGATACTAGTAAATCAATATGATACCAAAATAACTTTGCCCTTTGTTGTATTATGCTGTTACTCATGTGTCACTGTTAATCCTGTCATTTTTATAAGTACTAGAATATGTGTTTTTTTTTTTACTTTTTAATGGAAAGACTTTATATTTTAGTACTTTTATGGCACTTCCCCCCACCACTGGTTTTTGAACAAGGTGTCTTATACTTTTATTTTGCATTGGGCTCTACAAATTATGTACCTGGCCCTGCCTAGACCTCTCAAATCAACCCATAACCTGATGTAGTGTATGTTTAGCCAATGGACACCTATAAGCAAGAAAAAAAAAATGTGAAATACCTGAGAGTTTGAAATTGTTTTATATGCAGCAGTGTCTCAGAAATTACTGACTTGATATAGATATTTTAAAGGTTTTGGCTGTGTGTCTTCATTTCTCCAGGCGTTGTCTATAGTTTCTGCTCTATGGAAGTGATTGCTGGGGCTTCTAGAAATTAGTAATTATAAATTATATGATTTTGATAATAAAAGGCATGATGCATAGAGATACATTTTGAAAACTAATTATTCTTTAAAGTATTTTAAAAATTATATAAAATTTATAAGAAAAATATTAAAAGAAAATTAAAACAAAGCCAAACAATGTGGACAATTTACAGCCAGCTTGTAACTAACAAACCATTATCTTCCCTAGCCAAGGACACAAAACAAATGATTAAAAAACAACAAACAAAACAAAAACAAAAACTCTCTACAGAAAGTGAGGGGGAAAGGGGAAAGGGAAAAAAAGGGTCATTTTACTCCCAGTCTCAAGACTTGACAAGATTGCCCTAACCGGTTTGGCTCAGTGGATAGTGCGTCGGACTATGGACTGAAGGGTCCCAGATTCGAGTCCTGTCAAGGGTATGTACCTTGGCTGCCGGCATATCCCCAGTGGGGATGTGTAGGAGGCAGCTGATCAATCTTTCTAATTCTCTATCCCTCTCCCTTTCTCTCTGTAAAAAAATCAATAACATATATTTTTAAAAAAGAAGACTTGACAAAATAAAGCTGGCAGGTATTTCTCATAATTTCTGAAAAGACTGCAACAAAATAACAGAAAATCTTAAGAATTCATCTGTACCAGAATATTCAACAGAACAATTTTAAGACCTACAGACAGAAGGGTATACAATGCCTTGGACCCCCACCCAGCCTGCTCTTTGGATTGGCTGGGGGCCTGTTTACAATTCATGAGCTAGATGTATAAATGTACGTACTTTGCTTTTTGAATAAAGATACATATTTTGATTGCTTTAATTGATTGGTTTTCACAATAGTCATTCATTTATATGAAAAGATAAAATTTGGATTTTACAACATTTGTTAAAAATATTTCTAGTTTTTAAGCTTTGTTTTTCAGATATAAAAAAACACAAAACAATTTGATAAATTGTATCTTTTCCTCACTACCTAATCCCTCTAGAATTTGACAATTATTGGAAACTGGTCTTATTGAATTCATGCAAAGGAATGTAATGTATTGGTATAATTTATTTATTACAGTTTCCAATAATAGTTTTGTTGACCAAGACATTGACTGAAGTGTCATGTTTTAAATATATTTTATCAATTTTTTATAGAGAGGAAGGGAGAGGGACAGAGAGTTAGAAACATCAATGTGAGAAACATCGATCAGCTGCCTCTTGCACACTCCCCACTGGGGATTTGCCCTCAACCAATGTACATGCCCTTGACTGGAATTGAACCTGGGACCCTCGAGTCCGCAGGCCAATACTCTATCCACTGAGCAAAACCGGTTAGAGCTAGTGTCATGTTTTAAAGAGACATACCTGGACTCTGGATGTCACCAGAAGACTTGAAGTCAATGTGAACACCTTAGAGAAAAGCCCGGTACCTTGCTTAGTCACATGGTTTATAGCAGTCTTTCCAGGTAAAGAACTAAGGTTGCTTTCCTGAGAGATAGTAAGAAAAAACCTCAAGATATTTTGGTAACCTCAAAAACTTAAAGAATTCACCCAAGTTTACAGATATTGCAGGCAAGCCTGATGGCAACTGGATGGCTTTTTTGCCCTGAGGGGCTCATAAAAGCTCAATCATAAGATTCCAACAAAACAAATTTTAAAAGAGCCTATAGAGTCAATTACTATTCTTACTGTATTTATACAAACACTCAGGCCAAGTTAAAACTAGACTTAATATAGCCCAGCCACGTGGCTCAGGAGGTCACGGTTTGATTCCTGGTCAGGGCACATGCCTGGGTTGTGGTCTTGATCCCCAGTAGGAGGCATGCAGGACACAGCTGATCAATGATTTTCTCTCATCATTGATGTTTCTTTCTCTCTCTCCCTCTCCCTCTAACTCTGAAATCAATAAAAGAATATTTTAAAAAGTAGACTTAATACAATAATTTGGTCTTTAATAAGAATAAAATAATTTTATGGAGAAAAGTTATATTTCAACAAATTCTATAATATACAAATATGAATTAATTATAATTAATTGTTTGGAAGTTTTATCTTACACAAATGATTTGAACAAACCCTAAACTTGCCTCATTTTCTTGAAGGTTTAGCTACAACTCTCCAGACTAATACTTTTCTCCCATCCTTAGCCTTGGAATCATTGAACACTAAAACACTTTTCATTTAATCAGAACACTTATCATAATTCTTGTTATTCAGTTTTTCTCCTCTAGATTACAAGCCCTACTTGCACACAGGGAATTCCACCTCTAGACATTATTGCCACCTCCTTCCCTGCCCAGGCCTCATTCCCCCAGTGACAGAAATAAAGGACTTCTTGGCTGTGAAGAAAAATATTACCCACTTTAATATGGAATTTGTTTAATCCTTTTCCAGTCTGTTAAAAGAAAATTATGTCTTATATATATAATCTTTTGGTCAACTAAGTTTGACAACCTTCCCAGGGCTTGAATTAAAAAACAAAACACAAAAACAAACAACAACAACAAAACAACTTAGACTTATGGGAGTTGAAGAAAGTCTTAGGCCTTACCAAAATTATAGAAAAGCCTAAAACAAAACACCTTACTCTGGAGAAATGGCATACTTCTAATACCTACACAACTCCATGTAGGAAGGCATATAGGCCCTGGAGTGGAGGACTTTTTCTTTCATATGAAAAAGGAAAGAACAGATTACTGGTAAGAAAAGGGCCAAAAGAAACTAAAACAAGCCTTCAACGCTATTTGCAATGCCCCTCCATTTTCTCAGATAAATCTTATACTAGACAACTATATTATCAAAAAAATTACCTCACCAGTAGATGTAAAGTCCTAGTCTTAACTAAAATAGAATCCCACCCTTACCATATAAACCCTTCATTACTGACAGACTAGGGTGGCCAGAATAAAAATAAATACATATTTTAATAGCGAGAACATACATAATAATAAAGCCAAAACTGTTTATACTGTCCCTGGGTCTCTGGGTACTGCGCAGTCCAGAGCTCTGGGTACTGGCTGAACTCCCTTAACCCTTGACCTAGAGTCACTTCCTTTTAAACAACTCTAGAAAACTTGATGGGTACTTCAAAAAACATTAAAACAATCTCAGACACTCTTAATCACAGACATAGTTTAGCTCAGACTTTCATCTGGAAGGGCTGCCTGAGAGGGACCACACTGGTAAGTGTGCGCAATCCAGAGGTCCACCCTGTTAGTGAGCACACACTGATAGAGCCATCCTTCATTTGAAGGACCCACATTTGGCACCACTAATTAGGGTCTCACTTATAAGATATACTGTATTTTCTGGCATATAAGACATCTTTTTAACCCTGGAAAATCTTCTCAAAAAGTCGGGGGTCATTTTATACACCTGATGTCGTCTTATAGGGTGGGTGCGGAAACTTCTGAGCCGGTCTGAAAATCTACGGTCGCCACATACGGTGGGGGGAGCTCAAAAACAGCCGCACTCCATCCATTTCAATGGAGCCAGATGGAGACCACAAGTGTCTCTGGTTGGCTCCTTTTTGTGGCACATACAGTCTCCGTTCGGACTTTTTAACCCAGGAAAATCTTCTCAGAAGTTGGTGGTCGTCTTATACGTCCAGTCGTCTTATACACCAGAAAATACGGTATTAGTATGACTAAGTCCAGTAGACACTCGTCACTTGACAAAACACATAAAATTAGCACTCTTTTCCTGGGAGGAGGACACCTTAGTCAGGAAAGGACCACAAAAGATATCAGATATCTCTCTGTGTTTCATCCTAAATGGGAAACACACCATCAACGTCTGGAAAGAATGCCCTTTAAAACGCATTCTAAAACATTGAAATTCCTTTAATCCACATGCATCTAAGACAAAATGCCTAATTTTCTTTTATACCCAGACATGGCCCCAGTATCAACTGACAAATAGAGACATGGTTCCTTGAGGAAAATATTAACTACAATACCACCTTACAATTAAATATTTTCTATATAAGAAAAATGAAATAATTTAAGTTCTCATATATCCAGGCTTTCTTTACTTTAATAAACAACCAAAAGTTATGTCAATAATGCAAAATTAAACCCTAACTATTGACAGCTTTGACCTAAAACAATACCAGATAGTCAAGAATCCCTAAAATGGTGACTGGACCTATTGGCTCACAGAATACACCAAATTCATCTTCTTCTCCTTATAATACGAGACCCATGAAAAGATAAGACCTAGCAAGACCAAGGAAATTCAGCCGCCCAGGCCCCCGAGTACCATTTTTCCTCTTCAGGCAATGGCAGGGGGATAATTTTGATCTGACCTGGTACAGATATAATTTTCCATAAAGGACTTAAAACAAATTTAAAAAATAACCCAATCCCTAAGAAGCTAGTTGCCCCCATTTTTCAGCCCTTTGTTTAGCTATTTCTATTATTTATCTTTCGCCCTTACTTATTAGATCTCCTACTACATTTTGTTTCTTCTTGCATAAAGGCTATAAAACTCCAAATACAGCCTCAGATGAGCCCTAGACCAGCCTCCCCCGATAGGACCCTAATAGCTGCTTCCAATCCAATCCATGTCCCTTTTCAACAGGAAGTAGCCAGAATGGTCTTTGCCCCTACTCCCAACAGCATTTGGGGTCTCCTAATCAGAGGGTAGAGTAAGGTTAGTTAGCTTGAAATTCAAGTAGACAGGTTAGGGGTCCAGTGGAAAACAAAAATAAGTGGAACATAGGCAGGGGCGCATATGACAATTTGAGCAAGTCAAATCACAGAAACCAACCAAGTAGGAATAACAGAATATTTTGGGGCACAAAGAGGAAGACATAGAAAACCAAGGAAGCAACTGCTTTAACAAGGTTTATTAAGACATAGAAACAAACAAACAAAAAAGTTCACATCCATTACTGGAAAAAAACAATAAGGGAATCAATCAAGTGGTAACACAAATATTCATAGAACAGAATTGTAGCAAATGTATACCCCTAGACTACAAAACTACATGATCAGCCCATTATTGGGCCCCCCTATTTGTGCAGGGAGTCTGAATCTGCTTGTAATAACTTTTCCACACTTTTACTTAAATCTTCTGGTCCACAGAGCTCAGTGTTTGGCATTGTGAGGCAAGATCCAAGGCAGAAAACAACAACAACAAAACCCTTCGACTCACCATTCTGATTGTCAATGGCATCATTGTTTTACCAGTCTAATGTTGCCTGCTCACTTCTGCTTTCTGCTTGAGCTCCAATTGACTATGCTCCAGTGTGGGCTTTTTATACATAATTTATAACTCCCTTTATACATTATTTGAAGCTGATAACTGTTTCCTAGTTATGTTGTGGATATAAATTTAGGTGGATTTCTCTGCTCTCTGTTTTGAACTATATATATTTGTGGTAGGGGTTGGGGGAAGTTGGTGATATTTAGAGAGCACTACACTTAGGTAGACACCATTATCCTAAGTTAACATGGAACTACTGCCACAATCTTAGGTATGAACAGTTAAGAATCACAAAATTATTGTGGAAAGTCTCAAACATAAAAAACAGATACCAAAACAAATGGGAAAAATCACATTAAATTAACAAAATAATTTATGGAATAGAAAAAAAAATATGTCTTTACATAGATGATAAAATGTATCAACAAAAGTAGATGAGAATGCAATTGAACACAATCCAATTTTGGCCTGGTGGTTTTATCAATCTAGAAAAATGAATTTAAAGTTTCTAGGCTTTTTCTAAGTTCTGGAATAATGCAAACATATAGAACTATTATAACATAGAACAATAGTTTTTTAATTATACCTTCAAAGTCATTTATATTAATTTTCCACCCCATTTTGAGTCCTACTCAAATATTTTCATAGATAATCGTTTGTTTTGCAAAAATAACTTGGAATTCATTGGTATAAAAATACTATTTTTTAATTTATAACTAGAAGCCCAGTGAATGAAATTTGTGCAGGGGTGGGGGGGAATGGGTCCCTCAGCCCAGCCTGCACCCTCTCCAATCTGGGAATCCTGTGGGATTGGGCCTAAACTGGCAGTCGGGCATCCCTCTCACAATCCAGGACTTCTAGCTCCCAACCATTTGCCTGCCTGCCTACCCTAACCACTCTGCTTGCCTGCCTGATCCCCCTAACTGCCCTGCCCTGCCTGCCTGATCCCCCTAACTGCCCTCCCCTATTGGCCTGATCCCCCTAACTGCCCTCCCCTTTCACCCTGGTCACCACCAACTGCCCTCCACTGCCAGTCTGGTCACCCTATTAACTTTTTTTTTTTTTATTTTATCCCCTTCACACACAATTGTATTTGACTTCCTTTTTAAAAAATATATTTTATTGATTTTTTTACAGAGAGGAAGGAAGAGAGATAGAAAGCTAGAAACATTGATGAGAGAGAAATATTGACCAGCTGCCTCCTGCACACCTCCTATTGGGGATGTACCCGCAACCAAGGTACATGCCCTTGACCGGAATTGAACCTGGGACCCTTCAGTCTGCAGGCCTATGCTCTATCCACTGAGCCAAACCGGATAGGGCTTTTTGACTTCCTTATTGACTTCTCCGTGTCACACAATTTTTCTCTCTCCTTTATATAACACTTTTTTCTACTGACTCATCATTTATAAACTTTTCTTTCCTCCTTATTTCCTACATCTGTTCCATCATCCTTCTTCCCATCTTTCTCTTACCCTCCCTCCCCACATTTCTTCTGTCCTCCCTCTCCTTTCCCTTCCTTCCCATCCTAATTTTTTTTTCTTCACTTCCTCCTTCTGACCTGCTTTGCTCCCTCCCTCATTTCTTCCTTCTTCCCATTCTCCTTTTAAACTCTACAGCTCCCCTTTAAAACTTTTTTCACTCCCTCTTTCTCATCCACATTCTTCTCTTACTTCCACTGTTTTAATATCTATCTACTTGCCTAATTATTCACTATCATTTATCTTTTTTCTTTTCTGACTCCAACTTTTAAAAACTGTCCCCAGTACACAACTATACTTGATTTTCATTAAAGCTCCTACAGTTCACTCATACATCCTCTTTCCTTCTTTAACTCTGTTCTCTATTGATTTCTTTATAAAGTTCTTTCCTCCTTCTTCCCTTCTTAAAGCTTCCATTGTTGTTGTTGAGGGCTGAGGGCATGTTAATCTCCAGCCCAGGGCTCAGTCCCAGCCAGGTGTTTGAAGCACCCCATTCCCCAGTTTCCCTGCCACTGTACTTCTCCCATTCCCTGCCTGAGATGCCCATTCCAGCAAGGGTGGCTGAGGCCCACACAGCCCTGGCACTGCTGCAGTGAAGCAGGAGTGCTTTGGCCCAGAATGCCTTGGATCATCTTCCACTCCACCCTGGACCCATGGGCGCCTCCCAGACAAGGGCCACCACTGTCCTCCTCCTGTGTCCAGGCGGGGATCGCTGCTCCATGCTGCCTGCACCCCGCCCCTCGCTAGCTGTACCTGCTCCATCCTCCCACCGTCACCACCCCCTTCCCTGTGCAGTTTCCTTCCCCTTATATTGTATCCTATCCTACCCCAGGCCTTGCAGCTGCCTGAGCAGAGGACAGGGATGCAGCCTGGTGATCCAGTCTTGACCCATGATGCTGTAATAGACAAATTTGCATATTCCTCTATTATTAGAATAGATTTTGTATTTTTATAAATGTAGGCATATTTTTTCTTATACCTATTATTTTCATCTACATTTTATCTCTATTTTGAAAAGATCCACTCTCTACTCAAAACTACCTTTAGTAAATTCATTCTATGTGCCCTCTGAAGCCTATCTTTCATAATCTTTTCAATACCTACAGACTTTCCAATATCTTCAATAATTTTCCAGATTTCTGTCAATTCCCTTTTCATATCCACAACCTAACTTTCCTATGAGAAAACTGAATTTCCTACAGTCATCTCAAATACACTCTCTCATTCTCACTACCCATATAAATAAGGGAACTGCTTTCCTAAATCCTTTGTCATCAGGGTCATGGGGGAGATGTGGCTGCAGATGATACAGTCAAATGTTATAAGCCTTAGATTAATAGGTGTTCTCATAGGAAGATAGAAGAGCAATGATCTGTTAGTGCCAGCAGTGATATCTGTGTGCATCACTGTTCAATTTAGACTGGTGTCTTCACCAAAAAGTAATTTCAGAGCTCTATATGTAGCTTTTCCTAAAATAATATAGTGAATTGGCTTAGGGCTTCCTTTAATATGTCATGGACTATGTTACAAGCTAAGCTGCTATAATAATATGACTCCAGAATTAGAGTTCTACATAAATTAGAACTCCACACTTCAGCATGGAGCTTCCATCTCGGAGTTAGAAGTAGCTACTTCAATTGCTGCCATTTCTCAGCTAGCAAGAAAATGAAATGATTAAGAGGGCAAACAGTTTCCTTCACAAGTATGTAGCCCAGAAATTGCACACGTCACTTTTTTCACCCACACTTGACTTCAAGGAAGGCTGGGTATGTGGTGTCTATGTGAATAGTAATATGCATTTATAAAACTTGTAGATTCTATTTAAAAAGAAGAAAGGGAGAATGGATATCAGTGGGATAAGAACAGTCTCTCACACAAGGTAGGAATAGTCATGTAAGTTAGGTCTCCCTTTGTAATGTCAAGTGACTTGCAGGATTATGTTTGAGTAAAACTCAATTTCCCTTCTCGGTGTTAATTGGCAGAAAATACAGGTGCTAATGGTTTGTTTAGTGTGCTGAACTTCTGCTTGGGCCTTATCATCTGGCAGCCTAGAGTTGTTTGTGTTTGATTAGAGCGGGCATTATTAGTGAAAAAGAAGGAAGAAACTGCCTTGGCAAAACTTGCTAGGTAGTTTGTTGCTTGCCTAGCCTTTTTAAAAACGTCTTTTCTGATGTGCCAGTTTGGTCAACTGAGTCTTGGAATGCGTTCTCATGTTGTGAGCCTACTGAAAAATTATCTACTTAGCAAGCAGCCCATTAGGATAAGCCCTTCACATAGATGTGCTCAGTAAGTGTGAGGAAGAAAGGTTTTATGAGAATGAGGCATTAATGAAAATCAATTTCTTGTTACCATACTGGTGCTGTAAGGCTTAGCCCTGGAATTGTTAGTTTTGAATTTTTCTATGATATTGCATTTTTGTTTTATTCCTTTAAAAAAAAAACAGACTAATGATGTCCCAGGTGAGGGAGCATCTCTTGGTTTTGTGTTGTGGATTTATCAGTAGAGATTGGATTTTCTTTTTATTTGTTACCATTTTTTATTTGTAAAATACTTTAACATGCTAAAAATTATGTTTTTTGTATTTTCTCAGTATGTCCTTACATTTTCTGTGTTTTTAGAGTATCCTTACTTGTTTTCCAGTTCTATGTATGGTTTACCTGATTTTGTCTTTTAGAGAGAAGGTGGCTTTTCAGTTAGAAATTGGTTTGGCTATGAATAACAGAATCCAAAATAAGAGTTCACAAACAAGATAGAAATGGATTTCTTTTTCACATGAATAGAATCTAGAGGTAAATAATCTGGCTGACATTGTAGCTTCTGTGGACAAAAAGAGCCGCATGCTAGCCTGAAAAGCTCAGCGGAGGCCTGCATGGCAGTCTTGCAGATTCAGAGACCTAGAGTAATCACAAAGGATGGTCTGAAAATTAACATTTAACTACAAAACAGGTTATGGTGGGCAGTGACATCCTGGGCCAGTGTTTTCCCTGACAAAGATCGTCTTTGATCTTTATGAGCACATTTTGTCTTTTTGCCTCTAAGATAACGTATTTGTGAAATGTCTGGATAACTTGCAACTTCCCTTTCTTTCAGACCCTGCAGGGCATAACATATGGCACGAGGACATCCCCTCATTGTCATTATTATCAAGTTTACACCAACTATTGTCAACTATTAATCCTTTATGCATCTATGTAAAAGATGTATATGTCTATCATTTCACCCCTTTTACCCAATCCCAGAGATTTCCCCTTCTTGCTTTATCCCACCTCCTTAATCTATCACCAATGAATTTCATGTAAACCACTTACGTATTTTCATTTGATGGTAAATTTATAAAATAAGGTACGAACTCTCCATTCTCCAGAGCATTATGTCAATTTATTGAGGTTCTGCTTCCAGGCATATATCGACAGTTTGGCTCAAATAAACTCACAAAATTCTCTACAGGTTTCATTGTTTGTTTTCGTTAACACTTCTATGTATGGGTCATTGTAGTACACCCATTATACTACATCCTACCAGCTAGATCTTAGTCCTTTAATCACAATAAGTTCAGTAGTGGCTGAAAAATATATTTACCTTAAAAGTAGGGGTTCAATTACCAGGTAAGAAGGGAAAACAGATAGTGGGAGACAAATAGCTATATATGCCTCAGAAGGAAAAATAAATATTTATGTTCAATTTATCTTAACATATACACCGAAACAATTTTTACTTGAAACTCCTTAAAAATATCCTCATCAGTATGCTTAATAATCTTGGCTATGACACAATTTGATGCCAACATGATATTCCATCCACGAGGTCCTTTTTAATTTTATTTTTACTTCAAGAGGCATTAAGCCAAAAACTAAAACCATTTCCCCTAAGATAAGGATGTCCGCTTTCACCACTATTATTCTGTTGCAGAAAGACCACAAAAACTAAGCGATGCTTTGAAGAGGTGGAGAAATCACAGCTTTAATACACACGAGGACTCCGGGATTAATCCAAATCAGAGTGGGGGTAGCACTCGAGAACATTGCTTTATAGGTGCCCCTCGAGTTC